>CM038146.1:72831363-72913147 GCA_021437245.1 Aegilops speltoides
TTTCTCCAAGCAGGAGAACTTCCGAAACAAGAAGAAGCGGAGAAGTAGCCCGGCAATCGGTATGTACCGGTTGTCGATGACATCTTGTCTGAGAAGAAGGTTCAGCGAATTGAAATTGAAGTGCATTTCCGGGAAGAAGGACAAGAAGCTGTTGGCGGAGATACGGAGGCATATGTGGTCACCACATTGGCGCAAAGCGCTTCAAAGCAAGCTTTCCGGCAAGGGTTCTTACGGTGACAGCCCTCCGGGATGCAAGCGCACAAGTAACCAAGTGTGAAGCGTGCAGTTCCACTCCAAACAGATTCATCAACCAGCTCAAGCTCTCCAAACAATCCCTTTATCCTGGCCATTTTGATTAGGGGCTCGACATCCTCGGCCCCTTTCCCGAGCTGCGGGGCTTTGAGTACTTATGCGTTGCAATCGACAAGTTCACAAAGTGGCGGAAGTGGAACCAGATGAAAAGGTGACAGCCACGATCGGTCGTCAAGTTCTTGGTCAATTGTTTGCGTTTGAGAATCCCTAACGGATTATCACCGACAATGGCACACAATTCACGAGCAGCGCCTTCATGCAATCGTCCAAGATCTTGGCACCAAGATCTGCCCGCTCTGTTGCTCAGCCGAGAAGCAGCAGTCAGCGGAGAAGAAGCAAGCAGCTGAAGTGCTCGCGGGCTCAAGACGAAACTTCGACGAGCTGTTGCAAATCTTGAAAAAATTGGATTGAGCGGCTGCCGGTGGTTCTTTGGTCAATCGAGCGACACCGTCGAGCCTTGACGGACACCCTTTGCTCTTGTTTACGGGCGGGCAGTTCTCCCATGGAACTTGTATCGGATCACCTCGAGTGCTCGCTTATGATGAGCTTGAGCAAGAGCAGCTGTGGCAAGATGGCGCGCTGCTCCTCGGGGAGAGATCGTCTTTAGGCTCTTTGTCGAGCTGCTCGCTACCAACAAGCTTTTGCCCTTCTACCATAACCGCAAAGTTAATGCGAAAGCTTGAGAAGGCGACCTTGTTCTTGGCGTGTTCGATCCGCCAAAATTCCAACAAGTTGGCCTTGAAGTGGGAGGGCCTGCTCGGGTGAAAGCGAGTCACTAGGCCCGGCGCTGTCATTGCCAGAGACCGAAGATGGCATTCGGTGAGCAACTCTGGAACATAGAACATCTTATAAGTTTTACCCATAAAGGCGGCGATTGCGGGCCCGTTCGGCAACCACCTTTTATACAAACCTTGCAGCTGTCGCATGTAACCCTTTGTACAAAGCAGGCGCAGCTCTTTGTCAATGCGTAAATAAAGTTCATGTGCCTCGCACACCTTGTCAAATTTAATGCATCTTCCTTTCTTTTTGCATCTATATCGGCGGTTTGTGCGCACTTACCCCGATAAGCAATAGCGAACCTTAAGGTTCCAAGTCATTATTTTCTCTTCTTTCTTCTCAAAAGAATATTCCTCCGCCCACAAGTTCACGGGGAAGGAAGATAAAGATGTGGACCAGAAGCGTTGCGGGGCGCGAGCGACAAAAAAAAGCTAAGTTGCGAGTTTGAGCTTAGTCAATTTTAAATTTTAAGTTATATTCCTTGAGCGTTAGGTGCCTGTATGGAAAACACTGTGCGGAGGAATCAACTCGTGGCTAAGTTAAGCCCTTGATTTGTTTCGAGTCCGCTCAACAATACAAGCGAGCTGCAACTAGCCCGACAAGGTTTCTTGCGGAGGCAACACCATGCCGAACTGCTTGATGTTCCGCACTTTCAAGCAAGTGTGCTTGCGCCGACAAGTTCCCTCAAAGCGTGGCGTAAAAGCATACAAGGGATGTAGCGAGTAAAGGAAATAACATAGCAAGTGGTACCCGAATAAAGTTATATTACAAGAATGACTTATTGTGTACGGACTGAATTGTTCTCATAGCGAAAGTGCAGCTGACGGGGAAAAAGGGAGAAGAAGGGCAGCCTAATCCACACGCTCGCCGTCGACCCTCCTAACTTCGTTGATCTTGTCCACAATGGTTGTGACGATGGCTTTGAGCTCCTCAAGGTCGGCACCTGCCGGCAGCTTCTTGGTGACATGGGTGAGGTCGACGCTCGGGTTGCGGAAAAGTATCTTCACCAACACCTTCTCCAGGACCTTGGTGCGGATCGCAGCGACTCGTTGGCCAGCTGCCGGGATCCTTTCCGGAGCTCTTGGAAGCCGTCACCACATCCTTGAAGAAAAGCGTGAGCTTGGCGCTGGTGGAGATTCTCCTCGGTAGAATACCGAAGCCCGCCAAGTCCAGCTCCGCCAACTCCTCGTCGATGGACGCGGCAATGTTGAAGAGGCCCTCTGTCCGAGCTCCACCACGGTCTTGAAGGTGTTACGGGTCTCGTGACCCTCGTCGGCAGCTCTCGTTGCCCTTGAGCTCCTTCTACAGTCATCCTCTCGCTTCTTGGCGGCGTCAGCGTCCCGCCAAGGAGGCCAACTTCAGCTCGGATCGGCGCTTGAGTCCTTGGCAGCGTTCAGCTCCTTTATTTTCTCGGCAAGTTGAGCTTGCGGATCGCCATGGGCAAGTGCATCCTTCTCGGCGCTTTCAGTAGCTGGAGTCTGACAAGCTCTTCATTCTTCTTTCCCATATCCACCTCCAGCAGCGCCACCCTCTCCTCTAAATCCTTCTTGGCAGCCTCGGCGGCCAGGCTCAAATCCTTTGCCTCCTTGGCGTCCATGCCGGCGCTCTCGTGCCTCGAGCTCCTCCTCGTGACTGTCGGGCAGCTTTCTTCGTGTCGGCTCACCTTCCCCTTGACATCTCCTCGGCGGTGAGCCTCTCTGCTCCTCGGCTTGACCTTCTCCGGGATGAGCGCCTCCTTTGCCTCGCCGAGCTCGCCCTCTCCTCTGCAATGGATGGGAGGGCCTCACAGTTCTTGATTCCGGAGCTCTTGCGCATGTTTCTCTATGTCAACTCCGCTTTGCAGCGACAAGCGCTTCCAGGACTCAAGCTTAGCTTGCGAGACGCAGTAAGTGACACCAGCTTCGAACAACTGCTCCTCTTCCGACTTCGCCACTTCTGCTCTTTGCTGGGCACGTCGACCACTGCCAGCCGAGAAGCAAGTACTTCCCCATCAAACTCCTCTCCTTGACCGGCATACAGGCTCGGCCTTGGGAAGCTTGTGTATCGCCCTCGTCGGCCTTCAAGTAAGCGCTGGTGGGGCTCCCCGAGCCCAGCGCCGTGTCGGCGGCGGAAGGGTCAGCCCAGTCGGTCTGGCGCCTGCGCTCCTACGTCCTCCGGTCGTCGGTCGACCGCGGATCCCTCGTCGGCTCTGCGCCGGCGATCTTGGCAACTTCTGGTGGCGTACTCGTCGGCCCGGCCTCTTCCTCGTCTGCTGGCGGCGTCCTCGGTGTTGCAGCGTCGCCCTCCTCGCCCGGTGGCCTCGGTTTCCATCGGGTCCCCAAGAGGATCTGAAGACAGGGAAGAAGAAGGAAAAGTCAAACAAATATCAAGGAAGAAAAAAGAAGATCAGCGAGAACCCAAGGGAAAGTTTCCGACAAGGAGGGTCACTGTCTTGGGCTCTGTGATCATGGGCTCCACGGCTGAGGCTCCTTGGTTCCGCCCCTTGCGGAGATCCTTCCTTGCCAAGAGTGCTCCCATATCGGGGAATCGGCCCTTGGTGGCGTGGTCGAGCCGGCGACACCTCCGGGTCGACCTCAGGTTGCTCTGGTGGGCTGTTCTGCTCCTATATACAAATGAGTCAACAATCAAGATGTTAGCAAAGAAGAAAGCACCCATCATGCGCCACAGACAGGAAGCAAACCAATACACTTCTGTTGGGGGCTCTTATTTGAGGGCTCTTTGAGGAGAAGGGACCGGGTCCGTGAAGGTGGTCTCGGGCGTATCTTCTGCCGCCAGCGGGATCGTCCTCGATGTTAACCACGGGGACCTTGGCCCTCTTCGCCGCCCTCTCCGCCAAAGTCTGAAATAGAACAGGGATTTAGAGAAAGCGATTAGATACAAAGGCGAACAACAACAAGGATCAAAGAAAGACAAGTCAGATGAAGAAAGCCTTACTCCTCCTCCTCCTCCTCCTCTTCATCATCGCCAGACTCAGCGCGGAGAGGTCGAACTCAGTACCCTCTCGGCGGCGTGGCGGAGGAGTAGGCTCCCTCGGCGCTTCCGAGGGCTGCTGGCGAGATCGAGGCGTGGCGGCCCGGGAAGACCCGCTGTAACACCCTCGATGCGGCTATATCTCCCGTGTCGAAGCACGACTTAGAGCATAACCGCATTGAAAGCAATGTCGCAAGTGAGGTAATCTTCACACAACCCATGTAATACATAAGGAAAGAGATACATAGTTGGCTTACAATCGCCACTTCACACAATTACATGAATAAAGCATTACATCATCCGGATACAATCAAGGTCCGACTACGGAACCAAAATAAAGAAGAACCCCAAATCGACAAAGGTCCCGATCGACCCCAAGCGGGCTCCACTCTTGATCAACTAGAGCGAAACAACACAAAGGGCAAGATCTTCATCGAGCTCCTCCTTGAGCTTGGTTGTGTCACTGCTTTCGATAACATAGGCACACCAAACTGGTTTTGGAAGTATCACGGTGAGCCACGAGGACTCAACAATCCCATTACCATGGGTATCAAGACTAGCAAAGCTTAATGGGAAAGGAAGGGGTAAAGTGGTGAGGTTGCGACAGCGACTAAGCAAGTATGGTGGCTAACATCGCAAAAAAGCGAGAAGAGAACAAAGCGAGCGGTCGTGAAGCTAGCAATGATCAAGAGGTGATCTGAACACCTACTTCGTCAAACATAACACGAAACCGTGTTCACTTCCGGACTCCGCCGAGAAGAGACCATCACGGCTACACACTCGGTTGATGCGTTTTAATTCGGATCAAGTGTCAAGTTGTCTACAAGCGGACATTAACAAATTCCCATCGCCACATAACGCGGGCACGGCTCTCGAAAGTTTATACCCTGCGGGGTGTCCCAACAGCCCATGACAAGCTCTCGCGATCATCGAAGAATAGACCTTCACCGGGAAGACCCGATCAGTCTCGGAATCCGGTACATCAAGACATTTCGACAATGGTAAAACAAGACCAGCAAAGCCACCCGATCGCCGACAATCCCGATAGGAGCTGCACATATCTCCTTCTCGAGGCAACACGGATGAGACTAGCTCTGAGTAAAACCAGCCCTCGAGTTGCCCGAGGTGGCCCATGATCTGCTCGATTCGGACCAACACTTAGACAAGCACTAGCCGGGGGCTATAATAAAGATGACCCTTGGGTTAATTACTCCCAAGGGAAAGGTAGGTGGTGGTGAGGCAAATGGTAAAAGGCAATGTTGGGCCTTCTTGGACAAGTTTTATTCAAAGCGAACTGTCGGGGGTCCCATAAATCACCCGACCGCGTAAGGGGCGCAAAATCAGGGAACATAACACGGTATGGCGGAAACTAGAGGCGGCAAGAGTGGAACAAAACACCGGGCATAAGGCCGAGCCTTCCACCCTTTACCAAATATATAGATGCATTAATAATATAAGAGATATTGTGATATCCCAACATAACCCATTCACCATGGAGAAATCTTCAACTTCACGCAACTAGCAGCGCTATAAGAGAGGCGGTAATGGTGTCAAGGAAAGGTTAGAGGTTCATGGCAATATGGGATGGCTGGACAAGCAGGTAATAGGTAGCGCAGCATAGCGAAAGATCGAGGCAACTAGCATAGCAATGATAGTAGTGAGATCGAGGGTAGCGGTCATCTTGCACGAAATCCATAAGGAAGAAGAAACGAGTCCATGAAGAAGACAAGCGGAAGTAGTCGAGCGAATCCTCACAACTCGGAGCGAAACCGAAGCTAACGAGAGAGCAAACCGGAAAGAAGTAAACAACATAGTAAACAACCATCACATAAACATGGCATGATGCACAACCAAGGATGATGCATGTCGGTTTAAATATGCATGGCATGGCAAAGTGCACAAACAATCCTACAAATTAAGTGGAGCTCAATATGCAGCGAGTTGCATATTGACAAAACACCACATCAATTATTTAGTTCTCTCTTGTTTAAGCTACCCAACAATATTAAATGTTGTTAAACATGGCAAGGGTGAAGCATAATGAAACTACCTATCTAGGCAAGTTTAAATGAGGCGGAATAACAAACAACAATTAGGAAAATCCCCATGTGCATATTTGAATTTGCTACTGTTCTGCCCTAAACACAATTTTAATGTTGTTAAACAGGAAAATAAAGTGGACCATGTTAATCTAGGCATTTTTCCACCCCATTTACATATAAAGAACATTTAAAACCGAGCTTCACGGTTATTTAGTTATGAAATAAATCATTTTAACATGGCATTTATGCAAATTAATGCAAACAACAATTTAAACATTTTAATCATGGATGAAAATGGCATATTATTAAACTACACAATTTCTAAGCATTTTACATATATAAATCATTTTAATCCGATGCATGGTTGATGAGTTATTAAATGCATGAAGTGCTAGGGGTTTTACGCAAATCAGTAATTCACTTTGGATAATTAGCAAATTCAGCGGAGGGAAAAAAATAGGACAGGGCGAATCTGGCTGGGCCAAGCAGGAGAGGAGGGCTGTGGGAGCTCACCATGGGCTTAGCCCATCTGGCTCGGTGGAGGTGGCGGCAGGCTAGGCCTGTTGGGCCAGAGGGAGTTCGGCCGTGCTAGAGCAGCTGGCCCACGTGGGCGGGCAGCGGCGGATCAGGCGAGGCCCTTGAGGGCCTCGGCAGGGCTGAGCCACTCCGGCGAGGGAGGAGAGCCTGCCGTGGCGGGAGGGAGGCTGAGGCTCGGATCCGGTCGAGGCACGGCGGATCTGGCGTGGGAGCTTGACTCGGCGGCAGCTCGGCGACAGGTGGCAGCTCACGAGCTCGGCGGCTCGGGTCGCGAGGGCCGGATCTGGCTTAGGGGATCCGGAAAAGCACGGAAGGAGTGAGGAAGGATGGAGGAGAGGAGGAAAAGCGCGCGAGGCCGGCGGCGACACAGGAGATCAGCGGCTCAGTGGTCGGCAATGGCGAGAGCCGGCGCTCTGATCGTGGCTGAGCGAGAGCAGGTCAGCGCTGGAGGAGGCGCCTGGCGGGTGCAGGAGCGAACTGGTGGCGGGAGCGGCCAGGCGAACTGCCCGGCGCCAGATGGGCTGGGCTGGGCAGCGAAGTGGGATCTGAGGGAAGCGGCGTGGCGGGGCTTGAGTGGCTCGGCGGCTGCAGTTCGGCTTGGGAGGTTCTTGTCTTGGCTGGCGTAAAGTGCCAAGTGGCGGTGGGTGGAGGCGGAAAAATGGGAGGAGGCGCTGATTTGAGGAGGCGCGGTTCTGAGGGAGGTAGGGAAAGGCTAGGGATGTCCAAAAATGGCCTAGGGGTTGATTATATAGGGTAGGTGGCTAGGGTTTGGGGTTAGGAGGCTTCGGGACCCTCGGATCATGATCGGCGGTTCGGTCGGAGGAAAGTTAGGCGTGGCCTAGGTGGGCTGTGAGAGAGGTTGGGCGAGAGGAGAGAGAAATGCAGCCCGACAACTGTTTTCGGAGACCGAAAACGTCCGGCGATTAGACCGACTATATCAGCGGTTATATATTTACGGTTGGGCGATCAAGCGAACTCGAATCGACGAAACTTGGCATGCGGCCTGTCTACACTATAATAAGACCGCACGACAAGTTGCAACCCATTCGAGAACATTTTTATGCCACTTATAAAATAATATTTGGAGGTGCAGCGGTAGCGTGCAAGTGTGAAAGGTCTCGAGCAGACAGACGGAGAAGCGGCGGAACGAGCGGATGCAAGTTTTGAAAAACATGCGGATGAAATGCAAATGATGACATGGCAAAATGCAACACGCGAGCAAATGACATAGCAAAAGGCGGCAAATAAGCTGGCGGACACTGGCGCGCCGGATCCGGGCGTTACAACACTCCACCACTACGAGAGGATCTCGTCCGAGATCTAGGATGGCACCGGAGGAAAGCGGAAGAGGAAGATAAGAGGTAAAACTAAGTTGCTTCTTTGACCAATGAGTGAAACCAAAGAACCTTGAGAGGTTGAGCAAATTGAAAGAAACAAAACAACGGAGATGAGCAAAGTTGAAAACACTCCGTTAGAAAAGAGGAACAAGGGAACATTACGAGAACTTGAAGGTTGCAAGACATGAATCAAGAGTTTAATGGACAAGATAGAATTGAAACCACTCCGGTTAAAACAAGATGAGGAGGAAGAATTTGGGCAGCACTCCAGTTGAAAATGGAAGAATTGAACATGAACTTGACAAGATGAGAGGATACTTGATGAAATCAACAACACTCTGCCTCCGGAACTATTGAAAGAATGGCACAAAGGGTAGAAGGATTTGAAACAGCAATCCGGTTGAAAAGAGAGGCAAAAACTTGATAAGATGAAAGAACTTGAATGAGAACACAACACTCGGTTAAATGGATAAGCACAGAAAGAACATGATCCTCACAATTCGAGATGATGAGTGAAAGAGCAACATCACAATGCCTCCGGAAGAAAGAATAGAAGATAGATCATTGGAATAACAGAATGAAGAAAAAATGCAAACTTACTACCTCAAATGAATTTGGAAAGCATCCTTAAAAGAAGGATTGAGCGGAGTTGTTGGAAAAACCAACAATGAAAAGAATAAGCTTGATATGGGCTTATGGAAACATCTCAAAATTATGAGGTGACAACGGCCACTAACGGAAATAATTGATTGCTTGAGATTAACGAAGAGATGAAAACTTGTTCCATCAAGATGGAAAAGAGATAACTTGGGTCATTAATAAGCACCATAAATAGCAACAATCCTTAGGGAAGGCTTTAGGTGAAATATAACCCAAGATAACTCCAATGAAGAGATTGATGGATTTAAAATACCTCATTCTTGACAACAATATGAATCATGAAACATGAAGGAAATTGTCAAGAGTGACATAACACCACCTCAAAAGATAAGGTAGAAAGAATTGCACTTTGAATGCAAGAAGAAGAATACTTGAGCTCCTCAAAACAAAACATGTGTTGAGCACCATGTTTATTTTAGAGTATAGCTTGGGGATCATAACTTCAGAGAAATCTTGAAGAACAATTGAAGAATGAAAAGAATCCTTGACGAACCACCATGTAGAGCCTCCATGAAGAACTCCGGTAATAAAAGGATGATAAAAAGAAAGAAAGTTGAAAACACAAGGTGAAGCCTTGCAATGATTTAGATGGATCTTCACGGAGATAATGAGAAAACTTGGAACTCGGAAAAGAAAAGATGAAACATCTCGAACCAAGAATTTGATATCATGAACAACTCGGAAAGAAGAAATTAATCACTTGGATGAAACAAGAATAAGAATTATGTTATGCTTATCCTTCACCAATTTAAATTGATGACAAGCAGCGGATTTGGCATACTACTTATTCTCGTAGAAAGGATTAAAAGAGATATGACGTAAACTTGATAAGGTCTTGACGAACCACGGTAGGATTGGAAAGAACGAATGAATTGATATGATAACAAAGAAAGAAATCTTGAGCGAACCACCGTAATAATTGAAAATGAGCGTAGCAAAGGCACAATTCACGGGAAGAATTGGAAAAGCGAATGAAGATACTTGAGGGATTTAGATACATGAGACGAAGAGATCATGAACTGATTAGAGGATATTTGAGCGATGCACGGTAAGATTTGGAGAGCGATAGCTACACGCTGAGAATGAAGAATTATGACATGATGGCCTTGGAGGAAAGAAATGGAAACAACTCATGAAATATCTCGGATGGTAATAAAAGAATTCTCACAATCGAAAATAATTATGAGAGGATGGCATGAAGCTAGAACCATGAATCTTCAAGAGAATGGACCAAGATTTAAGAGAAATCCTTCTTGGTCTTCAAATGTTGAGAATGAAGATGAGAACCACCATGAATTATTGAGATACTCGGAAGAATCAAAAGCGAAGAGGTTGAGCCAACTATGAAAAGAATTTGAAAGATCTTGGAGAAAAGCATTTGGTGATGATAACTCATTCTTCGTCAAACTTGGAAAGAATTTAGGATAGCTCAGGGAAAATAGAAGAGTCGGGTAAGATCACAGGAAAAGACACGTGGTTAGGGCCCACTCAAAAAAAACACCGTTGGAAATGATTTTAAAGAGAGATTGCACGGTTGAATTAAATGGCTTGAATGAGATAACAATCTCGAAATAGCTTGAAGGGATTGAGAATGGAAACACAAATCTTGAGATATCTTGAGCACTCGGAACAAATGAATAGCGAAGTGAATGATTGAGAGGTGCACGGTATGAAAAGCATTAGAAATGAGGAAAGGAATATGATGAATATTGAAAGCTTGAATTGGATCCACGGAGAAGAAACAACAATGAAGGATGATGAACTTGAAACTGTAGAGCATCTTCATGAGAAATCACCGGATAAGAACATTGATTGAAAAGAATGAAGAGACTTCACATGAATAAATGGATACTTGATTAAGAAATCTGAGTCCTTGAAGAAAAAAGGTGGGAGGCGGAAAACAAAGGCAACTTGGGCGGATGAAACAAACACCGTTGAGAAAACTTAGAATTGATCTTGCGGATGGGAAAATGATGGGATCCACTTGAAGAAAGCACACGGTTGGAAAGGATTGACATGACAAAATCAATGATCAAAAGGATTAGTATTCACATAGCAATATGAGAACACCATTTAGGAAAGGTATGGATTCAACATTTGACATTGAAGCAACTCGAATACCACAAATAAAACAAAACAAAGGATTTGGCTTGCGAGAATAAGCGGAACAAACATATGATAGAGATTTACCCAATCCCATATCATGCATCATCGGAAAGATATTCTAGGAGCTACTTGAATTCCCACCTATAAAACTCCGAAACTTTACGGTTATGCAATCTGGTGTTGGGGATACGGGGAAGCAATATATCTCACCCAAACTAACAATACCTACATCCAAGCTGTATCCATCCGTCAACACATAACCAAGAAACCTTGAAATCGTGTACCTCAACCTTGAAAAGCATCCGTTATCTACGAGTCATGGCAATACTCCCATACTCACCTCGATCTTGGGTTAGCGGGGTTATCTCACCAACAAGCGCATAAAAGAGATTTTCGATGTCGTACTAAACTCGGTATTCGAGAACTGCAGCGATAAAATTATGGCGACAACACCTCGAGCTCAACTCCGGGACACCTCCACTAAAAAAACCTGGACGGGAGGCACCAAGACAATGTTGTCATCATAAAACCATCGGACGATTCTAAGATACCAGCGTGATCCTAAAAAAATTTAGTGAAATTTGAGAAGAAAGAGTCAAAACTCTCGTCGGGATACCTCACCAGAAGGCGAAGAAGGGTGAGGAGTAAAAAATTCTAACTCTCCGATATATATATCCTAAATGACTCAAAACATTTTCTAGACACAACTCGGCGCTAAAAGCGATCAAGCGGTGGGGCTCCTAAGGTCGGGAAGGCTCGATTACCAACATAGCGCCCTCGATGCGGCTATATCTCCCGTGTGTCGAAGCACGACTTAGAGGCATAACCGCATTGAAAGCAATGTCATAAGTGAGGTAATCTTCACACAACCATGTAATACATAAGGAAAGAGATACATAGTTGGCTTACAATCGCCACTTCACACAATTACATGAATAAAGCATTACATCATCCGGATACAATCAAGGTCCGACTACGGAACCAAAATAAAGAAGAACCCCAAATCGACAAAGGTCCCGATCGACCCCAAGCTGGGCTCCACTCTTGATCAACTAGAGCGAAACAACACAAAGGGCAAGATCTTCATCGAGCTCCTCCTTGAGCTTAGTTCGTCACACTTTCGATAACATAGGCACCTGCAAACTGGTTTTGGAAGTATCACGGTGAGCCACGAGGACTCGGCAATCCCATTACCATGGGTATCAAGACTAGCAAAGCTTAATGGGAAAGGAAGGGGTAAAGTGGTGAGGTTGCGGCGGCGACTAAGCAAGTATGGTGGCTAACATACGCAAAAAAGGCGAGAAGAGAACAAAAGGAGCGGTCGTGAAGCTAGCAATGATCAAGAGGTGATCACGAACACCTACTTCGTCAAACATAACACGAAACCGTGTTCACTTCCGGACTCCGCCGAGAAGAGACCATCATGGCTACACACTCGGTTGATGCGTTTTAATTCGGATCAAGTGTCAAGTTATCTACAACCGGACATTAACAAATTCCCATCGCCACATAACATGCGGGCACGGCTCTCGAAAGTTTATACCTGCGGGGTGTCCCAACAACCCATGACAAGCTCTCGCGATCATCGAAGAATAGACCTTCACCCAAGAAGACCCGATCGGTCTCGGAATCCGGTACATCAAGACATTTCGACAATGGTAAAACAAGACCAGCAAAGCCGCCCGATCGCCGACAATCCCGATAGGAGCTGCACATATCTCGTTCTCGAGGCAACCTTTGGAGAGTCTACCTAGGAGTAAAACCAGCCCTCGAGTTGCCCGAGGTGGCCCCTGATCTCGGTTCGGACCAACACTTAGACAAGCACTAGCCGGGGGCTATAATAAAGATGACCCTTGGGTTAATTACTCCCAAGGGAAAAGTAGGTGGTGGTGAGGCAAATGGTAAAAGTCAATGTTGGGCCTTCTTTGGACAAGTTTTATTCAAAGCGAACTATCGGGGGTCCCATAAATCACCCGACAGCGTAAGGGGCATAAAATCGAGGAACATAACACGGTATGGCGGAAACTAGAGGCGGCAAGAGTGGAACAAAACACCGGGCATAAGGCCGAGCCTTCCACCCTTTACCAAATATATAGATGCATTAATAATATAAGAGATATTGTGATATCCCAACATAACCCTGTTCACCATGGAGAAATCTTCAACTTCACTTGCAACTAGCAGCGCTATAAGAGGGCTGAGCAAAGCGGTAACATAGCCAAACAACGGTTTGCTAGGAATGGTGTCAAGGTTAGGTTCATGGCAATATGGGATGGCTTGACAAGCGGGTAATAGAGTAGCGCAGCATAGCGAAAAACGAGGCAACTAGCATAGCAATGATAGTAGTGAGATCGAGGTAGCGGTCATCTTGCACGAAATCCCGCAAGGAAGAAGAACGAGTCCATGAAGAAGACAAGCGGAAGTAGTCGAGCGAATCCTCACAACTCGGAGCGAAACCGAAGCTAACGAGAGAGCAAACCGGAAAGAAGCAAACAACATAGTAAACAACCATCACATAAACATGGCATGATGCACAACCAAGGATGATGCATGTCGGTTTAAATATGCATGGCATGGCAAAGTGCACAAACAATCCTACAAATTAAGTGGAGCTCAATATGCAGCGAGTTGCATATTGACAAACACCATCATCAATTATTTAGTTCTCTCTTGTTTAAGCTACCCAACAATATTAAATGTTGTTAAACATGGCAAGGGTGAAGCATATTGAAACTACCTATCTAGGCAAGTTTAAATGAGGCCGAATAACAAACAACAATTCGGAAAATCCCCATGTGCATATTTGAATTTGCTACTGTTCTGCCCTAAACACAATTTTAATGTTGTTAAACAGGAAAATAAAGTGGACCATGTTAATCTAGGCATTTTTCCACCCCATTTACATATAAAGAACATTTAAAACCGAGCTACGGTTATTTAGTTATGAAATAAATCATTTTAACATGGCATTTATGCAAATTAATGCAAACAGCAATTTAAACATTTTAAACATGGATGAAAATGGCATATTATTAATCTACACAATTTTCTAAGCATTTTACATATATAAATCATTTTAAACCGATGCATGGTTGATGAGTTATTAAATGCATGAAGTGCAAGGGGCTTTTCTATAAATCTGTAATTCCTTTGGATAATTAGCAAATTATTTGGGAGGGAAAAAAATAGGAGCTGGGCAGCGGCGAGGCGAGGCCACTCCGGCGAGGGAGGAGGTCTGCGGCGGGAGAGGATCTGAGGCGCGGATCCGGTCGAGGGAGCAGTGGATCTGAGTGTGGGAAGCTCCGATCCGGCGGCAGGCGAGGCCGAGGTGGCCAGCAACGAGCTCGGCAGCCAGCTCCTGCAAAAGCAATGGCGGCGCGAGGCTTAGGGAGAGGAAAACCAGGGAGAGGAGTGAGGAAGGACGGAGGGAGAGGAAGGTGCAGCGCCGAGCAGCGACACAGGCAGCAGCGGTGGTCGGCAGGCGAAGCGATCTGATCGGCGGCGAGCAGCGAGCAGCTTCAGGCGCGGGAGGCTGGCGCGCCTCGGGTGCAGGTCGGGCCTGGTCGCGGCCAGGCGGGCTCGGCGGCGCCAGATGGGCTGGCAGGGCAGCAGGGAAGCGAGATCTGAGGATGGCGGCGTGGCGGGGCTTGAGTGGCTCGAGCAGCGAGAGGCGGCGGCGGCCTGTCTTGCAGTGGCGCCTAGTGGCGGCGAGGGCTGGAGGTGGCACGGAAATGGAGGGAGGCGCTGATTTGAGGAGGGAGGCGGTGGGAGGTAGGGAAGGCTAGGGATGTCCAAAAATGGCCTAGGGGTTGATTATATAGGGTAGGTGGCTAGGGTTTGGGGGTTAGGAGGGTTTGGGACCCTCGGATCGCAATCCGGCGGTTCGGTCGGAGGAAAGTTAGCGCAGGCCTAGGTGGGCTGTGAGAGAGGTTGGGCTGAGAGGAGAGGAGAAATGCAGCCCGGCAAGCTGTTTTAGGAGACCAAAACGTCCGGCGTTAGACCAACTATATCAGCGGTTATATATTTAACGGTTGGGCGATCAAGCGAACTCGAATCTGACGAAACTTGGCATGCGGCCTGTCTACACTATAATAAGACCGCCGACAAGTTGCAACCCATTCGAGAACATTTTATGCCACTTATAAAATAATATTTGGAGGTGCAGCGGCGCGTGCCCGGTGTTAAAGGGCTCGGGCAGACAGCGGAGAAAGCGGCGGAACGAGCGGATGCAAGTTTTGAAAAACATGCAGATGAAATGCAAATGATAGCGTGGGAAAGAGCAACACGCAAGCAAATGACATAGCAAAAGGCGGCGAATAAGCTGGCGGACACACAGGCGCGCCGGATCCGAGGCGTTACACGCCTCGATTGCGGCGGCGGACAGGACCCTCCAGCAGCAGCGGTACTTGCGCGGTGGGCGTGTCCCCGCAGCGCCCGCGGCTGTTGGTCGGCCTGCTCCTCTGCCAGCTCTCCAACTCGGCGGAGCGCCTTCTCGGTGGAATTGGGGCTGCGCTGGGGGCTCCGCCTCTGACAAGTTGCTTTCGAAGACGGCTGGCCGCTCGCGCCCTTGGCGGGCTCGCTCGCTTCGACCTCGGCCTCCCCTTCGCCATCGAATTCTCTAGCAAGATCTTCCCGGGCGGCAAGGCTTGCCGCCTCAGCTACATCCGCCTCCGCCAGCGTGAAGCCAAACTCGCCCACAGCAGCGGGTGCCGCTGCCTCTTCGTCCACTAGCAATGTCGCCAGCTTCGTTGGCGGTTGTGGCGCAGGTGAGAACTTCGCTTCGTCGGAGTTACTGCCACCTCCACCAAGTCATCGAAGAATTGCTGCCGACCTCGGCGAGGCTCTATCAATTGCACTTATCCGTGCAAGTCGCACTCTGGCATCATTCTTGCGATCGTCGATCGCTGGGGAAGTTGTTGCACAAGGGGCGATACCTGCGGCAAGCTGGAACCATTACGGATGGTTGGGGTCATGCTTGAACATCTCCCTCGGCATCCGTCAAGCTCGAGCGGTGAAGTTGAAGTTGAGGCCTGGGCGCAGCCTCATGATATCCGCCGGGCCGCCAAACAGCGGGCGGGCCTCCCCTCTCTGCGGAGGCGTCGACAGCGAAGAAATCGCGCCAGCTGCCCTGTTGTGAGTCCGGCATGCTGGCCGGAGGATTCGGGTGGTGGCGATCGTCGGCTTGGCGTCATCTGGCGACAGGCGCTCGATCGCTGCCACGCACCACCGGTGCAGGCGCGGCTTGGTGAATGGCGGCGGATTGGCGTCACAGATCCAGCACCACTCAGCCTCCACTCGTCCCACTTAACTGCGGGCTCGCCCGTCAAGTACACCTCCTTCATGCCCATCCAGGAGGTCGAGGCGATTCTGCCCGACCGGTGGCTCCCCTTTCTTAGCGAGGGAGAAATAATGGCGAAAAAAGAGCAACATTGGGGAGGATGCCAACAAAGTTCTCGCGGAGGTGTGCGAAACCGCCATTGTCGAGCGGCGTTGGGGTGAAATCAAGAAGATGAAACCCGTAGGTGTTCATGATGTCGCAAAGTAAAATGGAAAAAGGTGGGCGAGCCCGCAATAGAAAAACACAGGAAGAAGTAGTACCCTCGGGGCACTTTTTCAATTTGGAAGCCTCGTGAAGCTGCGGCGTCTTGTGGATGCGCCGTGTCTCCGTCGACGAGAAGAGGTAGAACTCCGCCCGCAGCGCCTCCGGGGTGAGCTCGGGGAGGAAAAGCACTCACTTCTTGCGGAGCGCCTCGAGCTCCAGCGCCTCGGCCGACTTTGCAGCCTTTGCAGCCTTCGCGATCTTCGTAGCCTTTCCGGTCTTGAGCCATGGCGAAGCGAGTGGGGAAAGCGAAAGCGGCGGCGGCGATGGCGACAATGGTAATGGCGCTGCTCTCTTCGACTTCGAAGCGGAGAGCAGGCGGAGCTTTGAAGGAAGGAGCGCAAGTAGGTGAAGGTGGGGAACAGTTCCGTTTCCTGCTTATAAGCGGGGATCTGAGCGTTATGCATTTCACAGTTAAGTATTGACCACGTTCTCTCCCACGGCGCCCGCAATCGGCGCGTGCCGTTCGGGGGGCGCGGTGGATTGAATGGGTTTCGTGTACCCGGCCGCTCGTGCCGTGCCTTTGTTTTGGGCTGGCCCAACAGCGCTCGGCACCATGTATGGCCCAGGCAGGGGCTCTGTCGGTGTACTAAAGTAGGGGTACCTTAGTACCCGAACTTGTCTGCAGGCGGTGCAACACCCCAACAAGGCTTGCTTGAGGCGTCATAAGACCCTCCGTCATTTCCACTTACGCCATTCAAGAACAAAGTGTCAACCAAGTAAGCGAAGCTCGGCAAGATGAGCTTGCGGGAAGTACAAGACCCGGCAAGAGGAGCTTGCGGGAAGGCAAACAAAGCGCTTCGGAAGACTTGCGCGGCGCCGTAGCGTCCGGCAAGGCCGGCGACCGACAAGCTTGCGGTAGCGACGAAGAAAAGAACTGCGGCGGCGCTTGCAGCGGCAAGGCTGCCACCCTGCACCCAAGCTCCAGCGCATCAGCGGCGTGTCACCGAGGGCCATCCAGGAGCGCGTGGCGGTATTTGTCAGCCATGCGGTCTTGGTGTAGCGGAGCTGACAAGGAGGCCATCGTGGCGATCGGTGGCGCCCTAACGGTCGTTTCCTTACCTTTGTTAGGGGCGACCGGACGGGCATTAAATGCCCTTGTCCCTGCCGTCGAGTTAGGTAGGGGACAACTGTTGGTTCTTGTTGTACCAACCTGCGTTTTACCTTTCTACCCCTCTTCCTCGCTGCCACAGTCGGTAACCCCCTTTGGACTATAAGAGGGAGGCCCATGCGCACGTAGAAGGGGTTCCGCAGTTCGGAAATTCAACACCACACCATACTCACGCTCTCAGATAAGAGCAAATACAAACACAAAGCAGCAGTAGGAGTATTATCTCTCCGGAGAGCTCCGAAGCTGGGTAAAATCCCCCTCGTGTTCGACCTCGGTCTGCTCTTTGTGCGCCCCTCGCCCCCCTGCCGGACCAGAAGGGGCCCCCTGCCCCATAGGTGCTCGTTCCCGACACGACAATCTACCACGAGATCAAGGAGGCTAAACCCTAGAATCTAGCCTATGGTATGATTGTTGTTGTCCCCTATGGACTAAAACCCTCTGGTTTATATAGACATCGGAGGGGGCTAGGGTTACACAGAGTCGGTTACATTGGTAGGAGATCTACATATCCATATCGCCAAGCTTGCCTTCCACGCCAAGGAAAGTCCCATCCGGACACGGGACGAAGTCTTCAATCTTGTATCTCCATAGTCTTGGAGTCCGGCCGATGATGATAGTTCGGCTATCCGGACACCCCCTAGTCCAGGACTCCCTCAGAGACCTTGTGCTCTGGCTAATCCAGCGAACAGCCGGCCAGCACAAGCTCTCGGCCCCTTGGGAAGGCCCCTTCGTAATCAGCCGGGCCCTGGGAAACGACTCCTATTACCTAATCGATGCACAGAAGCTGAAGGCATGCAAGAGAGATGACTCCGGCAAGGAGTCGGAGCGCCCGTGGAATGCCAATTTTCTTTGAAGATTTTACAGTTGAAATGCAGTATGTATCACGCTACTTTTTGTATTAAGTATGAGACAACGGGCCCCCGAGAAGTTCTCGGGGACTACCCTATTTTATCTATGTATGTCGGGTATCACTCCCATGATTACCCTACTGCATCTACTTTCTTTAATCCGCACGGGTTCGACTAAATCGGCCGGGGACTTACCATATGAGTGATGTCCAAGTTCTACTTGCAGTCAGACAAGTAATGTGCCGGCACCCAATCCCTCTCTTGCGAGAGTCACAGCTCGAAGAATTAGCTACCCGACTAGCAAGAGCTAAAGGCGGAAAGGATGCCCACATGAAAAAATGGCTAAGGACTAACGAACTTACATAACACAAGCCGGCTTCCCCCCTCGCCAACCGACTGTCGAAGCGATCGGTGGCAACTTCCTTCTACTCTACCCAAATCTCGAGCTCGAGCCTTTGCCTTCCCAGACGGCTGAATCCCTTACCCGACCACAGTTGCCAGCAGCTGTCCATTTGGGAAAAGCTGACAACCAAGGGAAGGCGGCAAGAAAAAGCTGAAAGATAAAAAGCAAGTCGGAATGGAAGCCAAACACATGCATAATAATATTTACATCAAAGCCTTGAAGGCGGCATTCAGAAGTTTGAATACACCCCAATGGGTGGAATTAGCAAAATAACAAGTTTTGTTCAAGAGTAACTAGCAGGGAAGTAAAGATAAATCAAGCCAAGGCGCTTGGAGCTTGGGAAGAAGCAGTGGAGGCAGCGGTGTCGGCTGGAGGTGGCAGTGGCGAGTCTCGGCCTGGTCGCCGCCCGGCCGCGGCGAAGCGTTAGCGCGTGCCTCGTTCTTTGGAGAACGCAGTCGGTGAGGCTGGCCGGCTGCTCCGACATCGGCTCGACATCTTCGCCGTCTTCCTCCTCCTCCTCCTCGCCCTCGTTCTTTGGATTCAATCTCCTCATAAGTCCTCACCGTCGGCGGGTTCAGCTTTGAACCGATCATCCGGTTATCTGATGCCGTCCTCGTTCACCTCGGGAGCAAAAGCGGCTGGTGTCGGTGAAATCGGCGATCGCCGACACACGCCGGATGATAGCCGGCCGCACCGCCTCCAGCTCCTTGTCGGCCTCCTGCCTCCAAGTGCGCAACTGATCCAAGTTCAGCCCAGGGTACCAAGCCGGACGAACTCTAAGCGCTGCCGGCGCGGATCGAGCTCTTGAAGCCTTCCGAGCCTCAAAGCGACCAGCGCTACCTCCATCGGTCAGTGATGCAATTTGGGGTGCGAGGATTACCTTGCCGGGCAAGAGGCGGCCAGCACTGCCCCCGACGGCTGAAGCCGTGAAAGCATCTGGTAGGTCGGTTGGAGGCGGACTCGATCGCGAAGCTGCTCCTCAAGCGTCCGGTTGGCATCGTGGCGATCTCAACCCAGCCTGCTGCGGGCTTCACGGTGGGCTTTGATGGCTTGGTTAGCGATATGAGAATGGCGAAGTACTGCACAAGAAGAAGGAAAAAAGAAGTCGGAGATAAGGTGACTTGCAAAGACAAGCAAAGAGTGAAGAAGAAGGCAGCCTACCATCAATCAGGTCCTCAACACGGCCGTAGCCTTCGCTCAGAGCTTGCCTTGCCTCAGCCCAGCCCACCGCCTCAGTCTCGTATTCAGCTTTGAGGGCGGCCTCGCTATCCTGGGTCGTCTTCAGGGACGCCTGGTGGCTTTCCTCCTGGTCGGCCAGCCTC
The DNA here is from genome assembly GCA_021437245.1 of Aegilops speltoides. Lineage (NCBI taxonomy): Eukaryota > Viridiplantae > Streptophyta > Magnoliopsida > Poales > Poaceae > Aegilops > Aegilops speltoides. The sequence continues at coordinate 72,851,388 of CM038146.1, forward strand.
TTGGCCAGGTGGCCACGCTCCTGGGTCAAGGCATTGAGCTTGCCCTCCTTGGTGCAAAGGGCAGCTTAGGTGATACCCAGCTGCTGCCTCAAGTCGGCGTTGGCTCCTGCCAACATGGAAACAAGAAGAAATTAAGAAAGAAGTCGGCAAGAAAGATCCGACCCGACTGCTCGGCAGTCGGCCCGAATCTCGGGGACTACACCCAGTGGGTGCGCTGATGTGCCCCCACATGAGATGAAAAGACAGAGACACTCACGCCGGCTCTCCGCCAGATCGGCGGCCCTCTTGTCTGCCTCCCGGACTTGGGAGTTGAAGGTAGCAGCGTGGAGGTTGTGGTAATCCTGCAGACAGGACGAAGAAGCAAGCAAGTTAGCAAAATGAGTCTTCGAAGAAGTTCCAAGTCGCCTGCTTAGCAGCCGGCTTGGAACTCGGGGACTACACCCAGTGGGTGCGCTGACGCGCCCCCACAGATAGAAATCAAGAACAGAAGAACTCACCCGAACGACCGCCCGCATCACGAGAAACTCTCGGGTACATTGCTGCAGCGCGGTGGCTTGGGCCTAAAGCCGGCTGCGGACGTCCTGCGCCGCCAAGTTCAGCACGGCCGTCCCACCGCCTTGCGTCCACCCCGGCGTGCTAGCGGTGGCCGACTCCAGCTCATGCGACAACGAGCTGGAGGTGGCCGCCCTCTGCTGATCCGGCTCTGAAGCCGCCCTCGCCGCACGCCGGCGAGCCGGCGCCAAGACCACAAGATCCGCCTGCGCAGTCGGCTGCTCAGGCGGAAGCTCGGGCTGGCCGCCTTGGCCGGTCCCGGCCGATGGAGGCGGCACCACTCCTCCCTCCAGGAAGATCACGTCGCCCTCCTCCCTCTCTGCCATCTGCGGGTCGCGGCTGATCTCCTTTGGCGGGGGCTGCGGGACGTCTGGGGGCGCGGAATGGAGGAGGGTGATGAGCTACGGGGGCTGGCCTCACAGAACCTCTGTCGTCTTCTCCGCGGTCTCAACCTCCGCCCGGGCCCTGGCCTCCGCGTTAGCCTGCGTTTCGACCGACTCCGCCGTTGTCTCCAGGGCCGGCTCGGCAATAGCTGCCCTTCTCTCCTCCGCCTCCCGCTCCTCCCGCGCCTCCTGTGCGTTCCGCTCCGTCGCCGCCTAAAGCTCGGCGCGGGGATCCACACGGCGGGAAGTTCCGGTCAGGCGGTCTTTTGAAGGCTTTGATGTAAACGCAGGCGGTCTCGGCGTAAGTTCCGGTCAGGCGGTCCGACTGGATGAGCACCCGAAGTCGGGCGACGGCTCCGGCTCCAGCCGGCGTCAGCGATCTGGCCTAGTAGGACCACGAAGCCGGCCTCCTAGCCGGCGGGCCGGCTACGTAAGCCGGCAAGTTGACATGTCGCCGTTCGGGGCAACGTTCTTTACATAGAAGTAAGACCGTTGCCAGAGCTTCACCGACTGGACCAGTAAGATTGAAGGGAAGGGGTTGTCGGCAGTGGACCTCCTCATGGCGATGAAGGCGCCGCACGGAGCCGGCACGCCGGCCGTGACCGTGCCGAGCTTGGATTGAAAGAACTCCCCCAGAGCTCAATGGTGGGGAGGACGCCGAGGAAGCCTTCGCATAAAGAAATGAAGGCCGACAGCAGCACCACCGTGTTGGGGGTGAGGTGGTGCGGCTGGAGTTGGTAGAAGTCCAGAAAGGCGCGGAAGAAGCCAATGGCGGGGAGGCCGACACCGCGCATGTAGTGCGAGTAGAAGATCACTCGCTCACCTTCCTCCGGCGCCGGCGAAATCTCCCTCGCTAGCGCGAGGCGGACCTGCACGAGATCCTCGCTCGGCAGCCGCCTCATCTTGCGGAGAAACTCTATGTGGTCGTCGCGGATGGTAGAGCCATCCCAAGAGATCGACGTCGGGGCCATGGCGGCAAGAGCGACGGCGAGAAGCGCCCGGTGCGGAGGCAGCAAGCCTGCGGCACGCTGGTAGGAAGGATGGATCGCGAAGCAGAGGCATGACGAGGAGCAGCCGCGGCAAAGCGGAAGAAGAAGAGGGCGGGGCGAGGGCGAGCGTGTGAACTACTGCTACTCCCCCTCCCCGTCCCTACTTATAGCCTCGCGCGGCGAAGCCAAGAAGGCGAGGCGCGGGGGGGCGTGGGATTAACTGCGCCCACTCCCCCATGCCCCGCGATTATCGCGCCTTGATGGCGAGTGGGAACCGCCGCCGGAAGACGTGCGGTCGGTTCGGGCCACAAAAGATCCATGCACGGGCCGAGGCGCGGGAGTGGCGGGCCCCGGCCTGCGACGGCGTCCCATCACGCGCATGGGCTGGCAGGCCTGCCGGTGAAAAGAACCATGTGGCGCGCGCGAAGACGAGGCGATCAGCCCGCCGCTTCGGCTGGCGCGCCCGCTGGTTCCCGCCTTCGAAATTGAAAACGCTTCGCCGAGAAGGCACGCAAGGAAGGCCGGCTCCTGGCAGCCTGCTCCTTGGGATAGGAAGCTGGCCGAGCTTCATGATTTCTTCTTCAACCGCGAAGCCCAACCAGCTTGGGGGACCACTGTCGGAGTAAATGACCACGGGTAGCCTAACCGGCTCCCTTTGGCCCTCAGAAAAAACAACGGGCCAATCGGACCTTGAAGCGCCCAAGACACGGGGCCGCCTTCCTTCGGCCGGCTGCCAAGTAGACCGGCTGGCCAAAGGCGGCCCGGCGAGAAACAACCCTTGGAGGACGCCACGATCGGGCCGACTCCAAGAAGCCGGCCCATGAAGGACCAACTTCCCGAAGGCGGCCCATGAAGGGCCGACTCGAGCTCAAGCGGCGACGTCGCCTCCAAGACCATCACCCATAACGGTGATGGGGCCGGAACATAACTCTGGCGAACCTGCCACCCCGAATCCCGGAGAATGCATGGCTCTGATCGCCGTGCAGGGCAGCCATCCCCGTCTGGCGTGCCTTGTTGCCATGAGAGTCATGATGCCATCCTGACGGGGCGCTTGATACAGCCCGCGGCGGGCCCCTTCGGTCAGAGAGACATTCGAAGGCGGCCCGGCCTCCTACAGCTGGCACAAGGCCGGGCCGGCTTGCTCCCCCTCGGGGCGCGCGCACCATTAAGCGGATAATACATGGTAAGGCTACATTGGGAGCCCGCAAAGGCGGCGACCTTTGTAGCCATGCCTGCAATGAAGCCCTCGTCATCAGAGGCGAGGCAACAGTAACCAGCCCCCGACAAGACCCCCTGGCGGTGGGGCCGGCCTGTCAACCAGCGAGCCGACAGCCGGCGGGACCTACCAGTCGGCGGGCCCCAGAAGCCGGCGGAGAAGGCGGCGGTCACAGACACTAACGGCCTGGGCCCGCGCCCAGGCCGGATTACCATTGTACCCCCGGGGGGTAGGCCTATATAATTGTTGGGAAACGTAGTAATTTCAAAAAAAATCCTACGCACACGCAAGATCATGGTGATGCATAGCAACGAGAGGGGAGAGTGTTGTCTCGTACTCTCGTGACCGAAGCGAAGCATTGGCCTTAGCGTAGAGGAAGTAGTCGTCGTCTTCCGGTCCAACCGATCCAAGCACCGTTACTTCGGCACCTCCGAGTTCTTGACACACGTACAGCTCGATGACGCACCCCGGGCTCCGATCCAACAAAGCTTCGGGGAGGAGTTCCGCCAGCACGACGGCGTGGTGATGATCTTGATGTTCAACCATCGCGGGCTTTGCCTAAGCACCGCTACAATATGACCAAGGTGTAATATCGTGGAGGGCACCGCTGCAGCTAAGGCGATCACGAAGATCAACTTGTGTGTCTATGGGGTGCCCCCGCCCCGTATATAAAGGAGCAAAGGGGGAGGCTGGCGGCCTTAGAGGCGCGCCAGGAGGAGAATCCTCCTCCTAGTAGGAGTAGGACTCCTCCTTTCCTACTCCTACTAGGAGGGGAAGGAAGGGGAGAGGGGGAAGGAAAGGCGCCGCCCCTCCTAGTCAATTCGGGCGAGGAGGGAGAGGCGCGTGTCTCACCCCCGCCGCCCCTCTCTTACCACCAAGGCCCATGTGGCCCATTAACTCTCCGGGGTTCGGTAACCCCGGCACTCGGTTTTCTCGAAATCACCGGAACAATTCCGGTGTCGAATATAGTCGTGCAATATATCAATCTTTATGTCTCGACCATTTCGAGACTCCTCGTCATGTCCATGATCACATCCGGGACTCCGAACAAACTTTGGTACATCAAAATACATAAACTCATAAAGAAACTGTCATCATAACTTTAAGCGTGCGGACCCTACGGTTCGAGAACAATGTAGACATGGCGAGACATCGTCTCGGTCAATAACCAATAGCGGGACCTAGATGCCCATATTGGTTCCTACATATTCTCGAAGATCTTTATCGGTCGGACCGCATAACAACATCGTTGTTCCCTTTGTCATCGGTATGTTACTTGCCGAGATTCGATCGTCGGTATCAATACCTAGTTCAATCTCGTTACCGCAAATCTCTTTACTCGTTCCGTAATACATCATCTCTTAACTAACTCATTAGTTGCAATGCTTCCAAGGCTTAAGTGATGTGCATTACCGAGAGGGCCGGAGATACCTCTCCGACATTTGGAGTGACAAATCCTAATCTCGAAATATGCCAACCCAACAAGTACCTTTGGAGACACACTGTGAAACACCTTTATAATCACCCGATTCGTTGTGATGTTTGGTAGTACACAAAGTGTTCCTCCGATAAGCAGGAGTTGCATAATCTCATAGTCATAGGAACATGTATAAGTCATGAAGAAAGCAATAGCAACATACTAAACGATCGGGTGCTAAGCTAACGGAATGGGTCATGTCAATCAAATCATTCAACTAATGATGTGATCCCGTTAATCAAATAACAACTCTTTGTCCATGGTTAGGAAACATAACCATCTTTGATTAACAAGCTAGTCAAGTAGAGGCATACTAGTGACACTCTGTTTGTCTATATATTCACACATGTATTATGTTTTCGGTTAATACAATTCCAGCATGAATAATAAACATTCATCATGATATAAGGAAATAAATAATAACTTTATTATTGCCTCTAGGGCATATTTCCTTCAGCCTCCCACATGCACTAGAGTCAATAATCCAGATTACACAGTAATGATTCTAACACCCATGGAGTCTTGGTGCTGATCATGTTTTGCTCGTGGAAGAGGCTTAGTCAACGGGCCTGCAACATTCAGATCCGTATGTATCTTGCAAATCTCTATGTCTCCCACCTGGACTAGATCCCAGATGGAATTGAAGCGACTCTTGATGTGCTTGGTTCTCATGTGAAATCTGGATTCCTTCGCTAAGGCAATCGCTCCAGTATTGTCACAAAAGATTTTCATTGGACCCGATGCACTAGGTATGACACCTAGATCGGATATGAACTCCTTCATCCAAACTCCTTCGTTAGCTGCTTCCGAAGCAGCTATGTATTCCGCTTCACACGTAGATCCCGCCACGGCGCTTTGTTTTGAACTGCACCAACTGACAGCTCCACCATTTAATGTAAACATGTATCCGGTTTGCGATTTAGAATCGTCCGGATCAGTGTCAAGCTTGCATCAACGTAACCATTTACGATGAGCTCTTTGTCACCTCCATATACGAGAAACATATCCTTAGTCCTTTTCGGTGCTTCAGATGTTCTTGACCCTTGTCGATGATCCACTCTGGATCACTTTGGTACCTCCTGCTAAACTTATAGCAAGGCACACATCAGGTCGGTACACAGCATTGCATACATGATAGAGCCTATGGCTGAAGCATAGGGAACATCTTTCATTTTCTCCCTATCTTCTGCAGTTGTCGGGCATTGAGTCTTACTCAACTTCACACCTTGCAATACATGCAAGAACCCTTTCTTTGCTTGATCCATTTTGAACTTCTTCAAAACTTTGTCAAGGTATGTGCTTTGTGAAAGTCAATTAAGCGTTTTGATCTATCTCTATAGATCTTAATGCCCAATATGTAAGCAGCTTCACGAGGTCTTTCATTGAAAACTTTTATTCAAGTATCCCTTTATGCTATCCAGAAATTCTATATCATTTCCAATCAATAATATGTCATCCACATATAATATTAGAAATGCTACTGAGCTCCCACTCACTTTCTTGTAAATCTGAGGCTTCTCCAAAAGTGCATATAAACCCAAATGCTTTGATCACACTATCAAAGCGTTTATTCTAACTCGAGAGGCTTGCACCAGTCCATAAATGGATCATTGGAGCTTGCACACTTTGTTAGCTCCCTTTGGATCGATAAAACCTTCGGTTGCATCATATACAACTCTTCCTCCGAAACCCATTCAGAATGCAGTTTTACATCCATTTGCCAAATTTCATAATCATAAAATCGGCAATTGCTAACATTATTCGGACAGACTTAAGCATCGCTACGGGTGAGAAGGTCTCATCGTAGTCAATCCCTTGAACTTGTCGAAAACCTTTTGCAACAAGTCGAGCTTTGTAGACAGTAACATTACCGTCAGCGTCAGTCTTCTTCTTGAAGATCCATTTATTCTCAATTGCTTGCAGACCATTGGGCAACTCAACCAAAGTCCATACTTTGTTCTCATACATGGATCCCATCTCAGATTTCATGGCTTCAAGCCATTTTGCGGAATCTGGGCTCACCATCGCTTCTTCATAGTTCGTAGGTTCATCATGATCTAGTAGCATGACTTCCAGAATAGGATTACCGTACCACTCTAGTGCGAATCTTACTCTGTTTGACCTACGAGGTTCTGTAGCAACTTGATCTGAAGTTCTATGATCATCATCATCAACTTCCTCACTAGTTGGTTTTGACTTCACAGAAACCGGTTCCTGTGATGTACTATTTTCAACAAGGGAGCAGGTATAGTTACCTCATCAAGTTCTACTTTCCTCCCACTCACTTCTTTCAAGAGAAACTCCTTCTCTAGAAAGGATCCATTCTTAGCAACGAATGTCTTGCCTTCGGATCTGTGATAGAAGGTGTACCCAACTGTCTCCTTTGGGTATCCTATGAAGACACATTTCTCCGATTTGGGTTCGAGCTTATCAGGTTGAAGCTTTTTCACATAAGCATCGCAGCCCCAAACTTTAAGAAACGATAACTTTGGTTTCTTACCAAACCATAGTTCATAAGGTGTCGTCTCAACATATTTTGATGGCGCCCTATTTAATGTGAATGTGGCCGTCTCTAAAGCATAACCCCAAAGCGATAGCGGTAAATCTGTAGAGACATCATCGATCGAACCATATCAAGTAAAAATACGATTCGACGTTCGGACACACCATTACTGTTGTGGTGTTCGGGTGGCGTGAGTTGCTAAACTATTCGCATTGTTTCAAGTGTAGACCAAACTCGTAACTCAAATATTCTCCTCCACGATCAGATCGTAGAAACTTTATTTTCTTATTATGATGATTTTCAACTTCACTCTGAAATTCTTTGAACTTTTCAAATGTTTCAGACTTATGCTTCATTAAGTAGATATACCCATATTTGCTTAAATCATCTGTGAAGGTGAGAAAATAATGATATCCGCCATGAGCCTCAACATTCATCGGACCACATACATCTGTATGTATGATTTCCAACAAATCTGTTGCTCTCTGCATAGTACCGGAGAACGGCGTTTTAGTCATCTTGCCCATGAGGCACGGTTACATAAGTACCAAGTGATTCATAATCAAGTGGTTCCAAAAGTCCATCGGTATGGAGTTTCTTCATGCGCTTTACACGATATGACCTAAGCGGCGATTACCACAAATAAGTTGCACTATCATTATCAACTCTGCATCTTTTGGCTTCAACATTATGAATATGTGTATCACTACTCTCGAGATTCATCAAAATAGACCACTCTTCAAGGGTGCAAGACCATAAAAGATATTACTCATATAAATAGAACAACCATTATTCTCGATTTAAATGAATAACCGTCTCGCATCAAACAAGATCCAGATATAATGTTCATGCTCAACGGCGGCACCAAATAACAATTATTTAGGTCTAATACTAATCCCGAAGGTAGATGTAGAGGTAGCGTGCGATTGCGATCACATCGACTTTGGAACCATTTCCCAGCGCATCGTCACCTCGTCCTTTGCTAGTGTTAAGCAATCCGTAGTCCTGTTTGAGTTGCAAATATTAGCAATGAACCAGATATCAAATACCAGTGCTAATGCAAGCTCTAGTAAGGTACACATCAATAACATGTATATCACATATACCTTTGTTCACCTTGCCATCCTTCTTATCCGCCAAATACTTGGGGCAGTTCCGCTTCCAGTGACCAGTCTACTTGCAGTAGAAGCACTCAGCTTCAGGCTTAGGTCCAGACTTGGGTTTCTTCTCTTGAGCAGCAACTTGCTTGCTGTTCTTCTTGAAGTTCCCCTTCTTCTTCCCTTTGCCTTTTTTCTTGAAACTAGTGGTCTTGTTGACCATCAACACTTGATGCTCCTTCTTGATTTCTACCTCCGCAGCCTTTAGCATTGCGAAGAGCTCGGGAATTGTCTTATCCATCCTTTGCATATTATAGTTCATCACGAAGCTCTTGTAGCTTGGTGGAAGTGATTGGAGAATTCATCAATGGCGCTATCATCCGGAAGAGTAACTCCCGTTGAATCAAGTGATTACAATACCCGGACATCTTGAGTATATGCTCAGCAGCGAACTATTCTCCTCCATCTTGCAGCTATAGAACTTATTGGAGACTTCATATCTCTCAATCGAACATTCTTACGGAATATTAACTTCAACTCTGGAACATCTCATATGTTCCATGGCGTTCAAAATGTCGTTGAAGTCCGGTTCTAAGCCGTAAAGCATGGCACATTGAACTATCGAGTAGTCATCAGCTTTGCTCGCGAGACGTTCTTAACGTCGTCGGTTACATCAAGCGGCGAGCTTGGCACCCAGCGGTGCTTCCAGGACATAACTTTTCTGTGCAGCAATGAGGATAATCCTCAAATTACGGACCCAGTCCGCGTAGTTGCTACCATAATCTTTCAACTTTGCTTTCTCAAGGAACGCATTAAAATTCAACGGAACAACAGCATGGGCCATCTATCTACAATCAACATAGACAAGCAAGATACTATCAGGTACTAAGTTCATGATAAATTTAAGTTCAATTAATCATATTACATAAGAACTCCCACTTAGATAGACATCCCTCTAATCCTCTAAGTGATCACGTAAACCAAATTCAACAAAACCATAACCGATCATCACGTGAAATGGATTAGTTTTCAATGGTGAACATCTTATGTTGATCATATCTACTATATGATTCACGCTCGACCTTTCGGTCTCCGTGTTTCGAGGCCATATCTGCATATGCTAGGCTCGTCAAGTTTAACCCGAGTATTATGCGTGTGCAAAACTGGCTTGCACCCGTTGTAGATGGACGTAGAGCTTATCACATCCGATCATCACGTGGTGTCAGGCACGACGAACTTTGGCAGCGGTGCATACTCGGGAGAACACTTCTTGATAATTAGTGAGAGATCATCTTAAAATGCTACCGTCAATCAAAGCAAGATAAGATGCATAAAAGATAAACATCACATGCAATCAATATAAGTGATATGATATGGCCATCATCATCTTGTGCTTGTGATCTCCATCTTCGAAGCACCGTCATGATTACCATCGTCCCCGGCGTGACACCTTGATCTCCATCGTAGCATCGTTGTCGTCTCGCCAATCTTATGCTTCTACGACTATCGCTACCGCTTAGTGATAAAGTAAAGCATTACAGGGCGATTGCATTGCATACAATAAAGCGACAACCATATGGCTCCTGCCAATTGTCGATAACTCAGTTACAAAACATGATCATCTCATACAATAAAATTTAGCATCATGTCTTGACCATATCACATCACAACATGCCCTGCAAAAACAACTTAGACGTCCTCTACTTTGTTGTTGCAAGTTTTACGTGGCTGCTATGGGCTTAAGCAAGAACCAATTTCACTTACGCATCAAAACCACAACGATAGTTTGTCAAGTTGGTTCTGTTTTAACCTTCGCAAGGATCGGGCGTAGCCACACTCGGTTCAGCTAAAGTGAGAGAGACAGACACCCGCCAGCCACCTTTAAGCATGAGTGCTCGTAACGGTGAAACCAGTCTCGCGTAAGCGTACGCGTAATGTCAGTCTGGGCCGCTTCATCTCACAATACCGCCAGAACCAAAGTATGACATCTTTGGTAAGCGGTATGACTTATATCGCCCACAACTCACTTGTGTTCTACTCGTGCATATAACATCAAACCATAAAACCTAGGCTCGGATGCCATTTGTTGGGAAGCGTAGTAATTTCAAAAATTCCTCGCACACACAATATCATGGTGATGCATAACAGCGAGAGGGAGAGTGTTGTCTCGTACCCTCGTGAACCCGAAGCGGAAGCGTTGACGCAACATAGAGGAAGTAGTCGTCGTCTTCCGGTCCAACCGATCCAAGCACCGTTACTCCGGCACCTCCGAGTTCTTGACACACGTACAGCTCGATGGCGCACCCGGCTCCGATCCAGCAAAGCTTGGGAGGAGTTCCGTCGACCTGACGGCGTGGTAACGATCTTGATGTTCAACCGTCGCAGGGCTTCGCCTAAGCACCGCTACAATATGACCGAGGTGTAATATCGTGGAGGGGGGCACCGCACACGGCTAAGGAACGATCATGAAGATCAACTTGTGTGTCTATGGGGTGCCCCCCGCCCCCGTATATAAAGGAGCAAAAGGGGGGAGGCCGGCCGGCCCCTTGGGGCGCGCCAAGGAGGAGGAATCCTCCTCCTAGTAGTAGGACTCCTCCTTTCCTACTCCTACTAGGAGGGGGAAGGAAGGGGGAGAGGGTGGAAGGAAAGGGGGGCGCCGCCCCCCCTCCCCCTCCTAGTCCAATTCGGACTAGAGGGAGAGAGCGGCCCACCAACGCCCTCCTCTCTTCCCACCAAGGCCCATGTGGCCCATTAACTCTCCCGGGGGGTTCCGGTAACCCCCCAGGCACTCCTGTTTTCTCCAAAATCACCCGGAACAATTCCGGAGTCTGAATATAGTCGTCCAATATATCAATCTTTATGTCTCGACCATTTCGAGACTCCTCGCCATGTCCATGATCACATCCGGGACTCCGAACAAACTTCGGTACATCAAAATACATAAACTCATAAAGAAATTGTCATCGTAACTTTAAGCGTGCGGACCCTACGGTTCGAGAACAATGTAGACATGGCGAGACCGTCTCCGATCAATAACCAATAGCGGGACCGGATGCCTATATTGGTTCCTACATATTCTCGAAGATCTTTATCGGTCGGACCGCATAACAACATCGTTGTTCCTTTGTCATCGGTATGTTACTTGCCCGAGATTGAGCGTCGGTATCAATACCTAGTTCAATCTCGTTACCGGCAAGTCTCTTTACTCGATTCGTAATACATCATCTCGCAACTAACTCATTAGTTGCAATGCTTGCAAGGCTTAAGTGATGTGCATTACCGAGAGGGCCAGAGATACCTCTCCGACATTTGGAGTGACAAATCCTAATCTCGAAATCGCCAACCCAACAAGTACCTTTGGAGACACAGTAGAGCACCTTTATAATCACCCGATTCGTTGTGGCGTTTGGTAGCACACAAAGTGTTCCTCCGTAAAGCAGGAGTTGCATAATCTCATAGTCATAGGAACATGTATAAGTCATGAAGAAAGCAATAGCAACATACTAAACGATCGGGTGCTAAGCTAACGGAATGGGTCATGTCAATCAGATCATTCAACTAATGGTGTGATCCCGTTAATCAAATAACAACTCTTTGTCCATGGTTAGGAAACATAACCATCTTTGATTAACAAGCTAGTCAAGTAGAGGCATACTAGTGACACTCTGTTTGTCTATATATTCACATGTGTATTATGTTTCCGGTTAATACAATTCTAGCATGAATAATAAACATCTATCATGATATAAGGAAATAAATAATAACTTTATTATTGCCTCTAGGGCATATTTCCTTCAATAAACCCCTCGGGACACCCATGCAAAGGGTCGATCTCATAGAGTTTTAGACACAGCCATAGGGAGAGAAGAGAGCTAGCTTTGCCCTCTTTCCTCCTCCCACCGAACAGCTCAAGGAGCATCTTGTAGCTACTTGTTGATCTAGTGATCATGCGGAGACCCTGCAGAGCAGTAGTAGGGGTGTTATCTCCACGGAGAGCCCCGAAGCTGGGTAAGATTCGCCGACGTGCATGTCTTCGCCTTATCTCGTTTCTAGGCACCGGCGATGTCTTACTGGCTCCCACAATGATAAGCCATCCGTTGGCATATGTCGCACCTACCAGCCGACACTCATGTAATAGCTATAACATAGGGTGACACAGAACTAGCTCCAATTCATCAATGTAATGTAGGCATGTATTCCGAATATAGTCATACGTGCTTATGGAAAAGAACTTGCATGACATCTTTTGTCCTACCCTCCCGTGGCAGCGGGGTCCTAGTGGAAACTAAGGGATATTAAGGCCTCCTTTTAATAGAGAACCGGAACAAAGCATTAGCACATAGTGGATACATGAACACCTCAAACTATGGTCATCACTGAGAAGTATCCCGATTATTGTCACTTCGGGGTTGTCGGATCATAACACATAATAGGTGACTATAGACTTGCAAGATAGGATCAAGAACTCACATATATTCATGAAAACATAATAGGTTCAGATCTGAAATCATGGCACTCGGGCCCTAGTGACAAGCATTAAGCATAGCAAAGTCATAGCAACATCAATCTCAAAACATAGTGGATACTAGGGATCAAGCCCTAACAAAACTAACTTGATTACATGGTAAATCTTGTCCAACCCGTCCAGCAAGCCTATGATGGAATTACTCACGCACGGCGGTGAGCATCATGAAATTGGTGATGGAGGATGGTTGATGATGACAACGGCGACGAATCCCCCTCTACGAAGCCCCAAACGGACTCCAAATCAGCCCTCCCGAGAGAGATTAGGGCTTGGCGGCGGCTTCATATTGTAAAACGTGGTGAAACTTTCTCTCTGATTTTTTTTCTCCGCGAAACGGTATATATGGAGTTGGAGTTGAGGTCGGTGGAGCATTAGGGGGCCCACGAGATAGGGGGGCGCGCCCCCCACCCTCGTGGACAGGGTGTGGGCCCCATGGCCTTGATTCTTTCGCCAGTATTTTTTATATTTTCCAAAACTTATCTCCGTGGATTTTCAGGTCATTCCGAGAACTTTTGTTTTCTGCACAATAAACGACATCATGGCAGTTGTGGTGAAAACAACGTCAGTCCGGGTTAGTTTCATTCAAATCATGCAATTTAGAGTCCAAAACAAGGGCCAAAGTGTTTGGAAAAGTAGATACGTTGGAGACGTATCAGGACACCAAGTTCAAATGGGCTGAGGAGTGTGAAGCCAGTTTTGATATGTCTCAATGTATCTATAATTTTTATTGTTCCATGCTATTATATTACCCTTTTGGATTTTTATGGGCTTTGTTTTACACATTTATATCATTTTGGGACTAACCTACTAACCGGAGGCCCAGCCCATATTGCTGTATTTTTGCCTATTCGATATTTGAAGAAAAGGAATATCAAGCGAGTCCAAGCGGAATGAAACCTTTGGGGCGTGATTTTTGGAACAAACGTGATCCAGAGGACTTGGAGTGCAAGCCAAGAAGCAGCTGAGGCGGCCACGAGATAGGAGGGCGCGCCCACCACTACAGGGCACGCCCCTTGTCTCGTGGGCCCCTCGGGAGGCCACCGACCTACTTCTTCCTCCTATATATACCCACGTACCCCGAAAACATCCAGGGAGCGAACGAAAAACAATTTCCACCACCGTAACCTTACAGATCCATGAGATCCCATCTTGGAGCCTTGGCGGCTCTCGTGGAGGGGAATCAACCACGGAGGGCTTCTATATCAACACCATAGCCCCTCCGATGAGTTGTGAGTAGTTTACCATAGACCTTCGGGTCCATAGTTATTAGCTAGATGGCTTCTTCTCTCTTTTTGGATCTCAATACCATGTTCTCCCCCTCTCTTGTGGAGATCTATTTGATGTAACTCTTTTTGCGGTGTGTTTGTCGAGATCCGATGAATTGTGGGTTTATGATCAAGTTTATCTATGAGATATATTTGAATCTCCTCAGAATTCTTTTATGTATGATTGAGTTATCTTTGCAAGTCTCTTCGAATTATCAGTTTGCTTTGGCCTCCTAGATTGATCTTTCTTGCAATGGGAGAAGTGCTTAGCTTTGGGTTCAATCTTGCGGTGTCCTTACCCAGTGACAGTAGGGATTGCAAGGCACATATTGTATTGTTGCCATCGATGATAAAAAAATGGGGTTTATATCATATTGCTTGAGTTTATCCCTCTACATCATGTCATCTTTCTTAATGTGTTACTCTGTTCTTATGAACTTAATACTCTAGATGCATGCTGCATAGCGGTCAATGTGTGGAGTAATAGTAGTAGATGCAGGCAGGAGTCGGTCTACTTGTCACAGACGTGATGCCTATATACATGATCATGCCTAGATAATCTCATAATTATTCGTTTTCTATCAATTGCTCGACAGTAATTTGTTCACCCACCGTAATACTTATGCTATCTTGAGAGAAGCCACTAGTGAAACCTATGGCCCCCGGGTCTATCTTTTATCATATAAGCTTTCAATCTACTTTTATTTGCATCTTTACTTTTCCAATCTATATTATAAAATACCAATAATATATTTATCTTATCATTTTATCTCTATCGGATCTCACTTTATGAAGTGGCAGTGAAGGATTGACAACCCCTTTATTGCGTTGGTTGCGAGTTCTTTGTTTGTTTGTGTAGGTGCGTGGGACTTTTGAGGAGCCTCCATTGGATTGATACTTTGGTTCTCAAAAGCGAGGGAAATACTTACGCTACTATTGCTGCATCACCCTTTCCTCTTCAAGGAAAACCAGCATAAGCTCAAGACATAGCAAGAAGGATTTACGGCGCCGTTCTTGAGAGGTCTTCGCTCAAGTCAAGACATACCAAGTACCCATCACAAACTCATCTCCCTCGTATTTACATTATTTGCCATTTGCCTCTCGTTTTCCTCTCCCCCACTTCACCCTTGCCATTTTATTCACCCTCTCTTTCCCAATCTTCTTCTCCTCTCTTTTTTGCTTGTCCTTTTGTGTGCCTGTTTGTCCTTATGGCTTTGCCTAAGAATACCGACCACCTTCTTAGAAGGTTGGAAGAGATTGAATCAAACATTAGAAGCTTTATGACTTTACAATCTGAGCATAATAATTTCTTCAGAAAAGAGCTTAAATAAATAAAAGGTTTTTTGGCGTTTATGAACAAGGAGCTTGATGATATGTCTAAAGAATTTTATGGTTTGAACTCTCAAATTACCCGGCTTGAAAATTCTATAGCCAAAATTTCTGATAAGCAAGCTACCTTAGTCAATAAGATGGCTGCCAAACCAGAAAAATTAGGTGAATATAATGATGAAGATCTTAAAATTGTTGATGTGTCTCCTATTAGATCTTCGTTTTGCAATATGAATCTTAATAATAATGGGACTGGAGATGAGTCAACTTTAGTTAGAAGGCGTCCCAATAATTCGGAGTTTTTAGATCTTGATGCTAAATTTGGTAAAAGTGGGATTGGAGAAGTCATGACTTTAAATAGCATTGAACCAACTATCTTGGATTTCAAGGAATTTGATTATGATAATTGTTCTTTAGAAGGTTGTATTTCCTTGTTGCAATCCGTTGTTAATTCTCCTCATGCTTATAGTCAAAATAAAGCTTTTACCAAACATATCGTTGATGCCTTGATGCAATCTTATGATGAAAAACTTAATTTGGAAGTTTCTATACCTAGAAAACTTAATGATGAGTGGGAACCTACTATAAAGATTAAAATTAAAGATCATGAGTGTTTTGCTTTGTGTGATTTGGGTGCTAGTGTTTCCACGATTCTGAAAACTTTATGTGATATTCTAGGTTTCCACGATCTTGATGATTGCTCTTTAAATTTGCACCTTGCAGATTCCACCATTAAAAGCCAATGGGAAGGATCAATGATGTTCTCATTGTTGCAAATAGAAATTTGGTGCCCATAGATTTTATCGTTCTTGATATAGATTGCAATCTTTCTTGCCCTATTATTCTTGGTAGACCTTTCCTTAAAATGATTGGTGCGATTATTGATATGAAGGAAGGGAATATTAGATTCCAATTTCCACTAAGGAAAAGCATGGAGCACTTTCCAAGAAAGAAAATTAAATTACCTTATGAATCTATCAAGCGAGCTACTTATGAATTGAGTGCCAAAGATGGCACTACATAGATCTATCTTCGCTTTTATGCCTAGCTAGGGGCGTTAAACGATAGCGCTAGTTGGGAGGCAACCCAATTTTATTTGTTTTTTGTTTTTGTTTCTATTTAGTAATAAATTTTGTATCTACCTTCTGTTTACATGTTATTTTATGTTTTAATTAGTGTTTGTGCCAAGTAGAACCTATAGGATAACCTATGGTGTTAGTTGATTTGATTCTGCTGAAAAACAGAAACTTTGCGTGCACGAAATTAGTTTTGTTAAATCACAGAACATGCTTTTGCGTTGATTATTTTTTATGATAATCAATAGAAAAATTGCCCAGGACTTCCTATTTTGGTAGGATTTTTAAAGTTACAGAAGTTTGTGTTAGTTACAGATTGCTACAGACTGTTCTGTTTTTGACAGATTCTGTTTTTCGTGTGTTGTTTGCTTATTTTGATGCATCTATGGCTAGTATTAAGTGGTATGAACCATAGAGAACTTGTAATACAGTGGGTTTAACACCAAAATAAATAAAGAATGAGTTCATTACAGTACCTTATGTGGTGGTTTTGTTTTCTTTCACTAACGGAGCTTATGAGATTTCCTGTTGAGTTTTGTGTTGTGAAGTTTTCAAGTTTTGGGTAAGGATTTGATGGACTATGGAATAAGGAGTGGAAAGAGCCTAAGCTTGGGGATGCCCAAGGCACCCCAAGATATTCAAGAATAGCTAAAAGCCTAAGCTTGGGGATGCCCCGGGAAGGCATCCCCTCTTTCGCCTTCGTTCATTGGTAACTTTACTTGGAGCTATATTTTTATTCGCCACATGATATGTGTTTGCTTGGCGCGTCGTGTATTATATTATTCTTTGCTTTTTAATTTTCCACTATCATCCTTGCTGTACACACATTTTGGGAGAAGCCCACTTGATTGGAATTTATTAAAATATTCTATGTGCTTCACTTATATCTTTTGAGCTTGATAGTTTTTGCTCTAGTGCTTCACTTATATCTTATAGAGCACGGCGGTGGCTTAATTTTGTAGAAATTGCTAGTATCTCATTCTTCACTTATATTATTTTGAGAGTCTTTTAGAACAGCATGGTATTTGCTATGCTTATAAAATTGGTCCTAGAATGGTGGGCATCCAAGTTGGGTATAATAAAAACTACCATAGGAAGTGAATTGGATGCTATGATCAATTTGATACTTGATAATTGTTTTAAGATATAGAGGTAGTGATATTAAAGTCGTGCTAGTTGGGTGATTATGAATTTAAAGAATGCTTGTGTTGAAGTGTAACGCCCCGGATACAACTTTCCATATTCGTAACTCCAACTCTTGCCATTTCCGGCTATGTGATATGTTATTTCCTTCGTGTTTGGGTTTTTGTCTTTTGTTTTGCATTTTGTTCATGTCATGCATCTCATCTCTTTGCATCATTTGCATTGCATCATGTCATCATGCAACCCTTTTTAAAACTCATCTAAATAAAATCATATGGATCTTCGGTCCATTTAAATCGAGGGATATTCACAATGGTGATTTCTCTTTATAACATATCCTCCCAATATTTAGGGAGCTACTATAAAATATTCCATTAGCTTGGAATTAATCGTAACACACTTGCAAAATTCCCATGCCCTTTCTACTTCAAGTTTGGTCCCCAAGCTTTGCCAACAATTCTTACCTCTTTTATCGAGGCTCCTCCTAAATTCTCAACATTTTTGGACTCTTCCAAGACGTTATACTAGACCATACCATTCGAATTAAATTCAAATGGTTTTGGATTTAAACCTTTCAATCATCCCTCTTTTATTTTCTTGGACCACGCTCGTTTTTGCGAATCCAAGAATATTGCCCTCCTGCCCAAGCTCCACCCCTAACCTCTCTCTATTTTCTTTCTTCTCTCTGTTTTTCTTATTTAGAAGAGAAGGGAGAGAGCCAGCCTAGCTGGGCCTCCCAGCTACTGCAGCTCGGCCTCCTCCCAGCGCCAGCCCACCTCATCCCCACAGCCCACCAGTTTCTCTAACCCTAGGCCCGACCCCTCTTCTCTCCCTCGTCCCCTCGTCCCGCCGCCACTCACAAGCTTCGCACAGGAGAGGAGCGCCCGCGCCCGATCCCCATGGCGCCCCTGTTCCCCGCGCCCGTGGCCCTCGACGCTCGTCGTAGCTGCAGCTCCTTCTCCAGCCTCGTCAGATCCCAGCGCAGCCTGGTGCCTCCTCCTCCCTTGCTCCTGGACGCGTCCGGCCGCCCGCAGCCGTCGTCGTCCGCGCCCACAGGAGACAGCGGTTGCAGCCCCGAGTCCTCTGCTTCTTCCCTGCCGGTGTCTGAGGCCGCAGCCTCCCCTGCCATGGCCACCTTTCCTCGCCCTTCCATCTTCGCCGCTGCGCCAGCTCGCCTCTGCTCCGCACCGCTCCTCCTCTACCATGGCCTTCCTCCTTCAGGGTCGCGCCTGCACCCATCATCGCCGCCCCAAGCCGCTCCCTCACCTTCCCTCGCCGTCCCGACCAGCAGCAGGAAACCAGGAGCTCAAGCCCTGCCATGGCCGCCACCCGTTCGTCGCCTCCGGCCGGATCCAGCCGCCCTCGGCCTCTCCTCGAGCACCCGAGGCCCTGTGAGCCTCCCGCTCGCCCGCATCTGCCTCTGCTTCGCGCCGCTCATCCTTGGCGCCATGGCCTCTGCCTTTGGATGACCCGTGGCTGCTGTGCCCTATTGTGCATTCTCTCCACTTCCTGGCACTGTTGACGTCAAGACCGGGGGTGCCAAGTTCGTCTTCCGATATCTCCGGGGTTCGCCAAGTACCATGCCGTCAGTGTCCCTCCAAGTTTGATGTTGGAACATGCACGACTACACGGACTCGCCAAGTACCACGACGACCGTGTACCACTACCGTCGACCCCGGAGACATCGGATACGTCAAGTCCATTTTCGAGACATGTACCACTACTTCCACTACCGTCGCCAAGATCACGAGTACCTCTACCATCGCCGTGAACGACTACTTCCACGACGTCCGTGAACCACTACTTCCACTACCGTCGCCGATGACCGATAGCACCACTACTTCCCACGACGGCCCGTGAACGACTACTTCCTATACATCGTACTGAACCCGAACCGCTCCGAAGTGCACGCTTCAAAGGTATAATCCCGAGATGACGACCGCCCGTGATCGAATTGTCCTTGCGATGCCCCTCTTTTGCCATGCCACCGTCCCGTGGGAACCCGGAATTCGGGATCACCCCACCATCTCTAGCATGTTGTGCACATCCGCACGCCTCCTTTTGCACCGGTATCTCCGTGAGCTACCGGAACCGATATGTTGCCGTGGCATCATTTTCGGATTCGTTGCCGTGGCACCCGTTTTGTTCCGCCATGGTGACCAAATGCTTCATAACATGCTCATGTCAATGTTTCCATAAAATTGCTTAAAACTTGCATATGTCATCCGCATCATGATAACAACAATTAAAATGTTTAAAATTGTGTTTGCATTAAATTGCTAAATGACATGAGGATTTACCGGAATTATTGTTTGTTGTTTCCGGCCTCATTTAAACTTGCCTGGATAGGTAGTTTATATTGTGCTTCACCCTCTTGCCATGTTTAACAACATTTAATATTGCTGGGTAGCATAACCGAGAGAGAACTAAATAATTGATGTGGTGTTTAAATCGATATGTAACTCGTTGCATATTGAGCTCCACTTAACTTGTAGTATTGTTTGTTGCACTTTGCCATGCCATGCCATGCCTCATTAAACCGGTCATGCATCATACTTGTTTGTGCATCATGCCATGTTTATGCTTGTGCATTTACCATGTTGTTTGTTTCTTTCCAGTGTTGCTTCTTAGTTCCGGTAATGTTGTGATTGTGAGGATTCGTTTGACTACTCCCGTTCGTCTTCTTCATGGACTCGTTCTTCTTCCTGGCGAGATTTCAGGCAAGATGACCGCTACCCTGGATCTCACTAGTATCATTGCTATGCTAGTTGCTTCGTTCTATCGCTTTGCTGCGCTACCTATCTTTTGCTCCTCAAGCCACCCAAATTGCCATGTCAGCCTCTAACCTTTTTCACCCTTCCTAGCAAACCGTTGTTTGGCTATGTTACTGCTTTGCTCAGCCCCTCTTATAGCGTTGCTAGTTGCAGCTGAAGTTGAAGATTGCTCCATGGTGGACAGGATTATGTTGGGATATCACAATATCTCTTATTTAATTAATGCATCTATATACTTGGTAAAGGGTGGAAGGCTCGGCCTTATGCAGTGTTTTGTTCCACTCTTGCCGCCCTAGTTTCATCATACCGGTGTTATGTTCCTGGATTTTGCGTTCCTTACGCGGTCGGGTGATTTATGGAACCCCTTGACAGTTCGCTTTGAATAAAACTCCTCCAGCAAGGCCCAACCTTGGTTTTACCATTTGCCTCACCTAGCCCTTTTTCCTTGGGTTTACGGAGCTGAGGTCATCTTTATTTACCCCCGGGCGGTGCTCCTTCGAGTGTTGGTCCAACCTGAGCGATGTCCGGCGCCCCCTGGGCAACCAGGGTCTATGCCAACCCGTCGTCTTGCTCATCCGGTGTGCCTTGAGAACGAGATATGTGCAGCTCCTATCGGGATTTGTCAGCACATCGGGCGGCTTTGCTGGTCTTGTTTTACCATTGTCGAAATGTCTTGTAAACCGGGATTCCAAGACTGATCGGGTCTTCCTGGGAGAAGGTATATCCTTCGTTGATCACGAGAGCTTATCATGGGCTAAGTTGGGACACCCCTGCAGGGTATTATCTTTCGAAAGCCGTGACCACGGTTATGTGACATATGGGAATTTGTTAATGTCCGGTTGTAGATAACTTGACACCAGATACGAATTAAAATGCATCAATCGCGTGTGTAGCCGTGATGGTCTCTTTTCGGCGGAGTCCGGGAAGTGAACACGGTTTTCGGGTTATGTTTGACGTAAGTAGGAGCTCAGGATCACTTCTTGATCATTACTAGTTGACGACCGTTCCTTTTGCTCTCTTCTCGCTCTTATTTGCGTATGTTAGCCACCTTATCATGCTTAGTCGCTGCTGCAACCTCACCACTTATCCTTTCCTTACCCATCAAGCTTTGCTAGTCTTGATACCCATGGTAATGGGATTGCTGAGTCCTCGTGGCTCACAGATTACTACAACAACAGTTGCAGAGTACAGGTTATCACGATGATCATGGCGCGAGCGATGTTTGCTTGTTTTGGAGTTCTTCTTACGCTTCTTCTTGATCGGGGATAGGTTCTAGGTCGGCAGCCTGGGCTAGCGGTGGTGGATGTCATTTGAGTTTGTTTGTGTTTCATCCGTAGTCGGATGGTGCTCTTATGTATGATGATGTTGTATTCGTGTGGCATTGTATGTCTTATGTATGTATCCCCATCTATTATGTAATGTTGATGTAGTGATATCCACCTTGCAAAAGCGCTTCAATATGCGGTTCTATCCTTGGTGGGACCTTTGAGTCTCTTTAGGATAGTATCGCATATTAGGCGTGTTTATGAAGTTAGCAAGTCCGTAGCATGCACGTATGGTTAAAATTGTGTAACAAATTTGAAACATGAAGTGTACTTGGATTGTGCATCCTTATGAGTGGCGGTCGGGGACGAGCGATGGTCTTTTCCTACCAATCTATCGCTCCAGGAGCATGCGCGTAGTGCTTGGTTTTTGATGACTTCTAAATTTTTGCAATAAGTATATGAGTTATTTTGACTAATGCTAAGTCCAAGGATAATACGCACTTTTACCATTCCACCATTGCTAGCCTCTTCGGTACCGCGCATTGCCCTTTCTCACCTTGAGAGTTGGTGCAAACTTCGTCGGTGCATCCAACCCCCGTGATACGATACGCTCTATCACACATAAACCTCCTTATATATTCCTCAAAACAGCCACCATACCTACCTATCATGACATTTCCATAGCCATTTCGAGATATATTGCCATGCAACTTTCCACCGTTCTGTTTATCATCTTGACATACATTACTTTTGTCATATTGCCATTGCATGATCATGTAGTTGACATCATATTTATGGCAAAGTCACCATGCATAATTTTTCATACATGTCACTCTTGATTCATTGCACCATCCCGGTACACCGCCAGAGGCATTCATATAGAGTCATATCTTGTTCTAGTTTTGAGTTGTAATTCATGTGCTGTAATCAATAAAAGTGTGATGATCATCATTATTAGAGCATTGTCCCCAAAAAGAAAAAAAAAAGAAAAAAAAAGAAGAAAGGCCAAAAAAAGGAAAGGCCAAAGAAAAAAATAAAAATAAATAAAAAGGGGCAATGTTACTATCTCTTTTTCCACACTTGTGCTTCAAAATAGCACCATGTTCTTCATATAGCGAGTCTCATATATTGTGCTTCAAAGTAGCACCATGTCCTTCGTATAGCGAGTCTCATATATTGTGCTTCAAAGTAGCACCTTGTTTTTCATATAGAGAGTCTCATATGTTGTCACTTTCATATACTAGTGGGAAATTTTCATTATAGAACTTGGCTTGTATATTCCTACGATGGGCTTCCTCAAAATGCCCTAGGTCTTCGTGAGCAAGCAAGTTGGATGCACACCTACTAGTTTTCTTTTTTTGAGCTTTCATTCATTTATAGCTCTAGTGCATTCGTTGCATGGCAATCCCTACTCCTCATGTTGACATCAATTGATGGGCATCTCCATAGCACGTTGATTATCCTCAAGACTTTCTCCTTTTTTGTCTTCTCCACACAATCCCCATCATCATATTCTATTCCACCCATAGTGCTATATACATGGCTCACGTGTAACGCCCCAGATACAACTTTCCATATTCGTAACTCCAACTCTTGCCTTTTCCGGAGATGCGATATGATATTTCCTTCATGGTTGGGTTTTGTATTTTGTTTTGCATTTTGTTCTTGGCGTGCATCTCATCTCATAGCATCATGCGCATTGCATTTGCATGTTTTCATAAAAACTCGTAGCCGTTTGCAGTTGCCCTTTCTCTCTTTGCCTCCGTTGTCATTTTGTCAGGCCCTTGTCCTCGTTGACCTCTCTCAGACCCCTCGTGTGCATGTGCGAAACTTACCCGAACCCGAACCGGTATGTCACTACCGATGGATCCGGATCATCCCCAAATATCTATAAAACATCTCTGTTTTCTTATTTGGTCTCCCTAGCCTATTTATCCGGGACCGTTCGATTAAGATCGGACGGACCAAATGCCCCTATCCAAAAATCCATTTGCTATATATAGACCCCACCTAACTAACCTAGACAAACCACCTAATTTCTAGGGATCCTACCCTAGCGCCGCCACCATCTACATCGGGATCCTCCCTGAGCCAAATCCCCCCTCGTTCAACACCAGCCAACCCAAATCCATCCCCTCCTCGATCCACCTCCATGCCCGAGCTCCTCACCACGCCACCGAAGCCCGAGCCGCCACCTCGCCGTCCTTCTTCCTTGCGATGCCCACGTCCGAGCAAGAGGAGCTCACTGCTCAAGCTCGAGCACGCACCCAAGACCCATGGCGCCCCTCCCGTGCGCGCCTCCTCCTCCCGCTGCTCCCTGCATCCCTTCCACGCTGTGCAACACCCGAGGAGAGCCGAGCTCCTCCAGATCGAGAGCTCCGTTGTCTTCCTCGCGATCCCCGCCTCGTCTCACCGCCGACGATCACCAGCACCTCCAGGTCATGCCGCCGGGCCTCCCTCGCGCCCTCTCTTCCTTTCCCTCTCCCTGTCTCACCTCTCTCTGTCTCTCTTTGCCAGGGACAAGAACCAGACGAGCCCGTGCGTTCTTCCCCTTGGATCCTGGCCGTTTCCCTCCTACTCTTGCCGCCAACGAGGTCCCCGACGACCCAGCCATCGCCGACTTCTTCTTTGCTCGAGCAGCTCCAGCAGCCACGCACGACCGCGTTAACCTCCCGTGCCTCATCTGCGTCGTCGTTGGAACTGACGCATGCGCCTCTCGCCGCCTTCCCAAGCTGCGCCCTTGCCGGAGAGCACCCCGCCGCTGCTGCTCTGCTTCTTGACGAGCAGAGTACGAGGCGCCCGCTCCCTCGTGCCTCGCATTGACCGCGCCGCCAGCGTGCCTGGGCCACCGCGTCGCCCTTCACCCGCATCAGCCTAGCAGCCTCTTTCCCCAGCGCCTCCTCAGCCGGCCTCTTTGCACCAACAGGCCTTGGCCGGGGTGAGCAGCCCGCCCCTCTCAGTGCACTTTTGGGCCGTCAGTTGGCCCTATCCATGTTTTTTTTTCGCGGAACGATTTTGCTATTTATCCAGGAGTTTACTATTTTACAGAAAAACCCTCCATGTTCGTGCATTAATAACTCACAAATGGTGCATCAGTTTAAAATGATTTAAACATGTAAAATGCTTAGAATTTTGTGTAGATTAATAATATGCTACTTTAATCCATGTTTGAAATGTTTAAACTGCTGTTTGCATTTTTTTTGCATAATGCCATGCTAAAATGTTTTATTTTATAACTAAACAACCGTAGCCCGCTTTAAATAAACTTTATATGTAAATGGGGTGGGAAAATGCCTAGTTTAACATGGTCCACTTTATTTTCCTGTTTAACAACTTTAAAATATGTTTTAGGGCAGAACAGTACCAAATTCGAAATATGACATGAGGATTTACCGGAATTATTGTTTGTTGTTTCCGGCCTCATTTAAACTTGCCTGGATAGGTAGTTTATATTATGCTTCACCTCTTGCCATGTTTAACAACATTTAATATTGTTAAGTAGCTTATAACGAGATCAAACTAAATAATTGCATGTGGTGTTTCGTCAATATGCAACTCGTTGCATATTGAGCTCCACTTAACTTGTAGTATTGTTTGTTGCACTTTGCCATGCCATGCCTTATTAAACCGGACATGCATCATACTTGTTTGTGCATCATGCCATGTTCATGCTTGTGCATTTACCATGTTGTTTGTTTCTTTCCGGTGCTGCTTCTTAGTTCCGGTAATGTTGCGATTGTGAGGATTCGTTCGACTACTCCCGTTCGTCTTCTTCATGGACTCGTTCTTCTTCCTTACGGGATTTCAGGCAAGATGACCGCTACCCTAGATCTCACTACTATCATTGCTATGCTAGTTGCTTCATTCTATCGCATTGCTGCGCTACCTATCACTTGCTCTTCAAGCCTCCCAATTTGCCATGAACCTATAACCTTTGTCACCCTTCCTAGCAAACCATTGCTTGGCTATGTTACCGCTTTGCTCAGCCCCTCTTATAGCGTTGTTAGTTGCAGGTGAAGTTGAAGATTTCTCCATGGTGGATAGGATTATGTTGGGATATCACAATATCTCTTATTTAATTAATGCACCTATATACTTGGTAAAGGGTGGAAGGCTCGGCCTTATGCCTGGTGTTTTGTTCCACTCTTGCTGCCCTAGTTTCCGTCATACCGGTGTTATGTTCCCGGATTTTTGCGTTCCTTACACGGTCTGGTGATTTATGGGACCCCCTTGACAGTTCGCTTTGAATAAAACTCCTCCAGCAAGGCCCAACCTTGGTTTTACCATTTGCCTCACCTACCCCTTTTTCCCTTGGGTTTCCGGAGCCCGAGGGTCATCTTTATTTTAGCCCCCCCAAGCCAGTGCTTCTCTAAGTGCTGGTCCGAACCGAGCAGCCTGCGGGGCCACTTTGGGGAAACTCGAAGTCTAGTTTTACTCGTAGCTTGACTTATCCGGTGTTGCCCTGAGAACGAGATATGTGCAGCTCCTATCGGGATTGTCGGCGCATCGGGCGGCTTTGCTGGTCTTGTTTTACCATTGTCGAAATGTCTTGTAAACCGGGATTCCGAGATCGATCGGGTCTTCTGGGAGAAGGTATATCCTTCGTTGATCGCGAGAGCTTATCATGGGCTAAGTTGGGACACCCTGCGGGTATTATCTTTCAAAGCCGTGCCGCGGTTATGTGGCGGATGGGAATTTGTTAATGTCCAGTTGTAGATAACTTGACACCAGATCCGAATTAAAATGCATCAACCGCGTGTGTAGCCGTGACGGTCTCTTCTCGGCGGAGTCCGGGAAGTGAACACGGTTTTGGGTTATGCTTGACGTAAGTAGGAGTTCAGGATCACTTCTTGATCATTGCTAGCTTCACGATCGTTCCTTTGCTCCTCTTGTCGTTCTCATTTGCGTATGTTAGCCACCATATATGCTTAGTCGCTGCTGCAACCTTACCACTTTACCCCTTCCTTTCCCATTAAGCTTTGCTAGTCTTGATACCCATGGTAATGGGATTGCTTTCGATCCTCGTGGCACAGTTTACTACAACAACGATTTGCGGTACAGGTTATGCGATGATCATGATCGAGAGCGATGTTTGATTGTTTTGGAGTTCTTCTTACGCTTCTTCTTGATCGGGGATAGGTTCGGTCGGCAGCCTGGGCTAGCAGGGTGGATGTCGCTTGAGTTTCTGTTTGTGTTTCATCCGTAGTCGGACGGTGCTCTTATGTAAGATGATGTTGTATTTGTGTGGCATTGTATGCCTCTTGTATGTATCCCCATCTATTATGTAATGTTGATGTAATGGTATCCACCTTGCAAAAGCGTCTTCAAGATGCGCTTCTATCCTTGGTGGGACCTTCGAGTTCCTTTAGGATAGGGTCGCATCTTGGGCGTGACATCACACTCATGTATTGCGTGAAAGTTGAAAAAGTTTGAGATTATTTAAGTAGGAAACAATTGCTTGGCTTGTCATTGGGGGTGTAGAATTTGGGAACATTTTTGTGTCACGAAAATGAAGCATAGCCTAACTATATGATTTTGTAGGGATGAACTTTCTTTAGCCATGTTATTTTGAGAAGACATGATTGCTTTGATTAGTATGCTTGAAGTATTACTATTTCTTTTGTCAATATGAACTTTTATTTTGAATCATTTGGATCTGAACATTCATGCCACAATAAAGAAAATTACATTGAGAATTATGCTAGGTAGCATTCCACATAAAAAATTCTGTTTTTATCATTTACCTACTCGAAGACGAGCAGGAAATAAGCTTGGGGATGCTTGATACATCTCCAACGTATCTATAATTTTTTATTGTTCCATGCTATTATATTACCCCTTTTGGATGTTTATGGGCTTTGTTTTACACATTTATATCATTTTTGGGACTAACCTACTAACCGGAGGCCCAGCCCGTATTGCTGTTTTTTTGCCTATTTTAGTATTTCGAAGAAAAGGAATATCAAACGGAGTCCAAACGGAATAAAACCTTCGGGAGCGTGATTTTTGGAATGAACGTGATCCAGAGGACTTGGAGTGCAAGCCAAGAAGCAGCCAAGGCGGCCACGAGATAGGAGGGCGCGCCCACCCCTACAGGGCGCCCCCTGTCTTGTGGGCCCCTCGGGCGGCCACCGACCTACTTCTTCCTCTTATATATACCCACGTACCCCGAAAACATTCAGGGAGCCAACGGAAAACAATTTCCACCACCGTAACCTTCTGTATTCGCGAGATCCCATCTTGGAGCCTTCGTCGGCGCTCCGCCAGAGGGGGAATCGACCACGGAGGGCTTCTACATCAACACCATAGACCCTCCGATGAGTTGTGAGTAGTTTACCACGGACCTTCGGGTCCATAGTTATTAGCTAGATGGCTTCTTCTCTCTTTTTGGAACTCAATACCATGTTCTCCCCCTCTCTTGTGGAGATCTATTTGATGTAACTCTTTTTGCAGTGTGTTTGTCGAGATCCGATGAATTGTGGGTTCATGATCAAGTTTATCTATGAGAAATATTTGAATCTCCTCTGAATTCTTTTATGTATGATTGAGTTATCTTTGCAAGTCTCTTCGAATTATCAGTTTGCTTTGGCCTACTAGAATGATCTTTCTCGCAATGGGAGAAGTGCTTAGCTTTGGGTTCAATCTTGCGGTGTCCTTACCCAGTGACAGCAGGGGTTGCAAGGCATGTATTGTATTGTTGCCATCGAGGATAAAAAGATGGGGTTTATATCATATTGCTTGAGTTTATCCCTCTACATCATGTCATCTTTCTTAATGTGTTACTCTGTTCTTATGAACTTAATACTCTAGATGCATGCTAGA
The DNA here is from genome assembly GCA_021437245.1 of Aegilops speltoides. Lineage (NCBI taxonomy): Eukaryota > Viridiplantae > Streptophyta > Magnoliopsida > Poales > Poaceae > Aegilops > Aegilops speltoides. Next base: position 72,879,804 of record CM038146.1, read on the forward strand.
TAGCGGTCGATGTGTGGAGTAATAGTAGTAGATGCAGGCAGGAGTCGGTCTACTTGTGTCGGACGTGATGCCTATATACATGATCATGCCTAGATAATCTCATACTTATTCGCTTTTATATCAATTGCTCGACAGTAATTTGTTCACCCACCGTAATACTTATGCTATCTTGAGAGAAGCCACTAGTGAAACCTATGGCCCCCGGGTCTATCTTTTATCATATAAGCTTTCAATCTAATTTTATTTGCATCTTTACTTTTCCAATCTATATTATAAAATACCAAAAATATATTTATCTTATCATATTATCTCTATCGGATCTCACTTTCATGAAGTGGCCGTGAAGGATTGACAACCCCTTTATTGCGTTGGTTGCGAGTTCTTTGTTTGTTTGTGTAGGTGTGTGGGACTTTTGAGGAGCCTCCTACTGGATTGATACCTTGGTTCTCAAAAACTGAGGGAAATACTTACGCTAATATTGCTGCATCACGCTTTCCTCTTCAAGGAAAACCAACGCAAGCTCAAGACGTAGCAGTTTTAAGGAGTTGAAGAAATGTTTGGTTACAGCCCCAGTGTTGATTCTTCCAGATCAATGAAAGGATTATCAAGTGTATTGCAACGCTTCACGTCGAGGACTTGGAGCAGTGCTTATGCAGGAGGGAAGAGTCGTTTCATATGCCTCACGACAGCTTAAACCTCATGAGCAAAATTATGCTACACATGATTTGGAGTTAGCAGCCGTAGTGCATGCACTGAAGACATGGAGACATTTTGTAACGCCCTCGATTTAAATGTATCAAAGATCCATGCCATTTATTTAGGCGAGTTGCAAAAATTAAATGACAGGATGGCATGATGACATGATGCAATGCAACAAACAAATACATCGCAACGGCGAAACTCAGAATATCTGGAAGTCTTCTGGAGCATCGGGCTCGGGGCGTTACAACACTCCACCACTATAAGAGGATCTCGTCCCGAGATCTAGGATGACACCGGAGAGAAATGGAAGAGGAAGAGAAGAGGTAAAACTAAGTTGCTTCTTTGACAAAAGAGTGAAACCACGAACCTTGAGAGGTTTAAACAATTGAAAGAAGAAAAACAATGGAGATGAACGAGATTGCAAACACTCCGTTAAATAAGAGGAACATGGGATACGACGAGACCCAAGAGGTTAAGTGACAAGATAGATATTGAAACCACTCTGGTTAAACAAGATAGAGAAGGAATAAGAATGATATAATTTGGGCAACACTCCAACTGAAAAGAGATGCAAGACTTGATAAGATGAAAAGAACTTGAGCAGAGAAGATACAACACTCCGGTTAAATGGGTAAGCATGGAAAGAACACGGTCCTCACAATTTGAGATGATGAGCGAAGAGAGCAACATCACAATGCCTCCGGAAGAAAGAATAGAAGATCGATCATTGGAATAAAAGAATGGAGAAGAAAACAACATGTACTACCTCCAATGAATTTGAGAGAGCATCTTTAAAAAGAAGGATTGAACGGAGTTGTTGGAAAACCAACAACGAAACGAAAAGAATAAGCTTGTAGTGGGCTTATGGAAACATCTCAAAATTATGAGGTGACAAACGGCCACTAACAGAAATAATTGATTTGACTGAGAGCACCAAAGAGATGAAAAACTTCTTCACCGAGATGAGAAGGAGAAAATTGGATCATTGATAAGCACCACAAATAGCTACATTCCTTAGGGAAGGCTTTAGGTGAAATATGACACAAGATAACTCCAACAAGGAGATTGATGGATTTAAAATACCTCAATCTTGACAACTTGAATAACCAAGGGAAATTGTCAAGAGTGACATAACACCATCTCAAAAGATAAGGTAGAAAGAATTGCACTTTGGAATGCATGATGAAGAATACTTGAACGCCTCAAAACAAAACATGTGTTGAGCACCATGTTTAATTTTGAGTATAGCTTCGCTGATCTTAACTTCAAGAGAAATCTTGAAGAACAATTGAAGAATGAAAAGAATCCTTGACGAACCACCACTCCGTAATAAGCGGATGATAAAAAGAAAGAGAAGTTGAAAACACAGGTGAAGCCTTGCGATGATTTAGATGGAGCTTGCGACGAGATAATCTGGAAAACTTAGAACTCCGGAAGAAAGATGAACAACAAGAAGCCAAGAATTTATTACTCTGAACAAACTCCGAAGGAAAGGATTAATCACTTGGATGAAACCAGAATAAAATTATGTTATCGTATCCTTCACCAATTTAAATTGATGACAAGCAGCGGATTTGGCATACTACTTATTCTTGTAGAAAGGATTAAGAGAGATATAGCGTAAACTTCGAAAAGTCTTCAACGATCCACGGTAGGATTCGGAAAGAGCGAATTAATTGATACGATAACAACGAAAGAGGAATGTTGAAAGAACCACCGTAAGAATTGAAAATGAAAGTAGCAAAGGCACAATTCACCGGGAAGAATTAAAAAATGAATGAAGATACTTGAGGGTATTTAGATACAAATGAACGAATAGATCACGAGCTGATTAGAGAATACTTGAATGATGCACCGGTATGGTTTGGAGAGCGAGAGCTGAAAGCTTGAATGAATAATCTTGAGATGATGGGCTTCAAAGAATGAAACCGAAAAGACTCCTAAAATGCTCGGATGGGTGAAAAGATTCTCACAATCGAAAACAATTATGAGAGGATGGCAACAGGCTAGCACCATGAATCTTGAAGAGAATAGAGCAAGATTAAAGAGAAACTCTTCTTGGTCTTCAAATGATGAGAATGACAACGAGAAACACCACCAAAAATTATTGAGGCACACCGAAGAATCAAAAGCGAAGAGGTTGAGCCAACTATGAAAAGAATTTGAAAGATCTTGGAGAAAAGCATTTGACTGATGATAACTCATTCTTACGTCAAACTTGGAGAAGAATTTAGGATAGCTTTGGGAAAATAGAAGAGTCAGGTAAGATCCTGGGAAAAGACATGTGGGTTAGGGCCCACTCAAAAGAACACCGTTGAAAAGATTTAAAAGAGATGTTGCACCGGTTGAATTAAATGACTTGAATGAGATACCAATCTCGAAAGAGCTTGAACGAATGCAGAGTGGAAACACGAATCTTCGAGATATCTTGAGCACTCCGGAATAACAAATAGCGAGAAGTAGAATGATAATGAGGTGCACCGGTATGAGAAGACATTGAAATGAGGAAAAAGGTATGATCAACAAAACTTGACTTGAATCCACCGGAGAAGAGAAAGGAATGAGGAATGACGAACTAGTAGAACATCTTCTTGAGAACCACCGGGTAAGAACATTGATGGAAAAGAATGGAGAAACTTCACAAAAATAAAAGGATACTTGGTAAAGAAATATTATTCCTTGAAGAAAAGGGTGGGAGGGCGGGAGAACAAAGGCAACTTGGGGAAGATGGAACAAACACCGTTGAGAAAACTTAAAATTGATCTTGCGGATGTTGAAATGATCGGATCCCACTTGAAAAGAAGCACACTGGTTGAGAAGAAATTGAGATGACAAACTCGAAGATCAAGAAGGATTAGTATTCACATAGGAATATGAGAACACCGTTTAGAAAAGGTATGGAATCAACATTTGACTTCGAAGCAACTCGAATACCACAACTCAAAACAAAAACAAAGGACTGGCTTGCAGAATAAGCCGGAACAAACATATGATAGAGATTTCATCCAAAGTTTTCGTGGTGGGGCCTACACGGGCTCGATCGTCTGCACACCATCATGTACAAGGCGATGCACATGACATCTGAAGCGTCCCAGTCGGCATAGCCAAGGACTCTTTAAGACACAACGAGACCCTTTGTAAAACCAACCGTGAATAGGCGGACCACTAGGCGTCGAACCCCAATTTCATATCATACATCCATCGGAAAGATATCCTAAGAGCTACTTGAATTCCCACATGAAACTCCCGAAATTCTCCGGTTATGCAATCAGGTGTTGGGGATCTGAGGAAGCATAATATCTCACCCAAAACTAGCAAATCCTACATCCGATTGTATCCATCCTTCAACACATAACCAAGAAACCTTGAAATCGTCTACCTCAACCTTGAAAAGCATCCGTTATACAAGTTATGGCGATACTCGAACTCCGCCCGATCTTGGGTGGCGTCGAGGTTATCTCACCAACGAACGCATAAAAGAGATTTTCGATGTCGGCGCACTAAACTCGGTATTCGAACTGCAACGATAAAATTATGGCGACAACACCTCGAGCTCAACTCACAGGACACTTCCACTAAACCCCGACGGAGGCACCAAGACAATGTTGTCATCATAAAACCATTGGAACGATTCCAAGATACCCGCGTGATCCTAAAAAAAATTTAGTGAAATTTGAGAAGAGAAGAGTCAAAACTCTATGTCAGGATGCCTTACCGGAGCGATGAAGAGACTGGGGAGTAAAAAGAATTCCTAACTCTCCGATATATATAATCCTAAATGACTCAAAACATTTTTCTAGACACAACTCAGCCACTAAAAACGATCAAGCAGTGGGGCTCCTAAGGTCGGGGAAGGCTCTGATTAACAACTTGTAACGCCCTCGATTTAAATGTATCAAAGATCCATGCCATTTATTTAGGCGAGTTGCAAAAATTAAATGACATGATGGCATGATGACATGATGCAATGCAACAAACAAATACATCGCAACGGCGAAACTCGGAATATCTGGAAGTCTTCTGGAGCATCGGGCTCGGGGCGTTACACATTTCCTCATTGGAAACCATTGTGAGGTATACACGGATCATAAGAGTTTGAAATATATCTTCACGCAGAAGGAGTTGAATCTCAAGCAGAGGAGATGGTTGGAGCTCATTAAGGATTATGATATGAAATTGCACTATCATCCCAGAAAGGCTAATGTAGTAGCCGATGCGTTGAGTCGCAAGAGTTATGTTAATACGCTCATGACCGGAGGATTACCCAAGTAGTTAGCAGAGGATCTTTGCGAGCTATGTTTGGAAATAGTTTCGAGAGGTTGTGTAGCAGCATTGGAAATTCATTCCACTTTGATGGATAAGATCAGAGAAGCCCAGAAGACTGACAAGGAGATTGCGGAGATAAAGTAAAGGATGGGGAAAGGAAAGGCTAAAGGATTTTGTGAGGATGAGCACGACACCTTATGGTTTGAGGATCGCGTATATGTGCCTAATGACCCCGAGATCAGGAAGTTGATTCTGCAGGAGGCCCATGATTCGCCGTATTCGATTCACCCAGGGAACACTAAGATGTATCTGGATTTGAAGGAAAGTTTCTGGTGGACCGGAATGAAGAAGGATATTGCCGAGTATGTAGCAGTATGTGATGTATGTCAGAGAGTTAAGGCAGAGCATCAGAAGCCAGCAGGATTGCTACAGCCATTGTCGATACCCGAATGGAAGTGGGACAAGCTTGGCATGGACTTTATCACGGGATTTCCCAGGACTCGTTCAGGCTATGGCTCTATATGGGTTGTAGTCGATCGATTGACGAAAGTAGCTCACTTAATCCCAGTGAAGACCACATATACAAGTGCTAAGTTGGCAAAGATATACATGACCAAGATCGTATGTCTGCATGGAGTTCCGAGGACCATTGTATTAGATAGAAGAACCCAGTTTACCTCAAAGTTCTGCAATCAGTTACACCAGACTTTGGGTACCAGGCTGGAGTTCAGTACAACCTTTCATCCACAAACAAATGGACAGACCGAGAGAGTCAATCAGATTCTGGAGGACATGTTGAGAACTTGTGCGCTAGATTATGGATCTAGTTGGGACGACAACTTGCCGTATGCAAAATTCTCTTATAACAACAGCTATCAAGCCAGTTTGAAGATGGCCCCTTTCGAAGCTTTGTACGGAAGGAGGTGCACGACACTGTTATTGTGGGATGAAGTTGGAGACCGTCAGTTGTTTGGACCAGATTTGATTAAGGAGTCTGAAGAGAAGGTTAAGTTGATTCACGATAGACTCAAGGTAGCCCAGTCCAGGCAGAAGAGTTATGCGGATTCAAAATGCAAGGAGACAGTTTACGAAGTCGGAGACAGAGTATACCTTCGTGTGTCCCCACTTCGAGAAGTTAAGCGTTTTGGAGTTAAGGGAAAGTTAGCACCATGTTTTGTGGGACCATACAAAGTTTTGGAACGTATGGGAGAAGTTGCTTCCAAGTTGGAATTGCCAGAGGGATTGTCAGGAGTTCATGATGTATTTCACGTTTCCCAGTTAAAGAAGTGCCACGCAGAGATGGCCGATATTTCTCTGAGGGATACAATGCCACTTGAAGTGATCCAGTTGGATAGTGATTTGACCTACGAGGAGAAACCAGTAAAGATTCTCGAGTTTGCCAGCCGGGTCACACGCAGCAAGGTTATCAAGTTTTGCAAAGTTCAGTGGAGCCACCATACCGAGGATGAAGCCACCTGGGAACGAGAGGAAGACCTACGGAAGGACCACCCGCACCTATTTTCTAGCCAACCCGAATCTCGAGGGCGAGATTCATCTTAAGGGGGTAGGTTTGTAACATCCCAAATTTCCAATTTGGAATGTTATACATAGGTCATCATATGCATATCATATTTTAATTGCATTTTGGTTGATCCTAGAAATTCTTAGCAACTCAAGGACCCACGGAGAGAATTGGGGGTTTTGTTTATTTTCATATTTGAGTTTTCTCAAATTTGAAAAGAGGATCATTTTGGTTTTAATTATTTTTCCTCTCCAAAAATATTTCCAATAAAATAAAAGAGAGGGGATGAAATGACTTCTCCAAAATAAAAGAAATACTGGAGGAAAAATGTTAATATCAATTAAAGGTTTTATTTGGACTTTTATTGCTATTTTATTTGAATTAGAAAAATATGCATGTTTTAAAAATTGCATTTTTAGGCCAGAAAAATGTTCACTTTGTTTTAAATATTCTATTTAGATAGTGAAAATTTGTTTTTGGCATTTATAAAAAATTTATATTTTATTCGGATTCTGTTTTGGCGGAATTATTATTTTTTAAAATAAAAAGGTTTCCCCTTGACTAGGCGAAGCCAGTAAGCGAGCCGACCCAATCGCCGCCGCCGCCTCCCTCCCTTGACGACCGGACTCGCTTGGTCCGAGCCGCGCCATGTCGTCGGCCCCCTCCCCAAGTCGGCCGCCACCCTTTAAATACCCCCGGGCCCCTTGGACCTCGAGCCCCTCGGCCCAGCCCGCCCCATGCCCGCCCGCCGAGCCCACTGCCGCCACACACTCGACGCCGACGCTGCCCCACCTGCTGGAGGTAGCCGCCGCCGCCGTCGTTTCTTTTTTTGGTTTAGCCAAAAACCGTTCATTTTTTTAGAAAGCCTAGATCTGTTTTTTTAGATAGATCGGTTCGGGGTTTTTTTTGGTTTAGTTATTTAGCGGGCGTTTGTCCGTTCATTCGTTTTAACGAACGCTGTTCACCGATTAGGTTCTGTTAACGAACGTTCGTTCGTTAGCCTGTTCGTCTCGTTTTATTTTCTAGGGTTTATCCGTGATTATTTTCGATCGCGATTTCTGCCCTGATCTTCGATCTAGTATAACTTTTTGCTCGTTAATCCAAATTAGATGAAACCAGCGCCTAAATCTTCATCTCGAAACCCTCTTTCTGTTTAACCAACTTCAACATGATTTTGGTACTGTAAAAAATTGACTTTGGTCCAGATTAGTAAACGAATATTGTTTCGTTCGTAGTTTGAGTTTTGTTGCTCCGTTTGAGTTGATTCTTTTTGCAAACCGGAGTTCTTTAGTTGAAATTTCTGGTTAGATCTTTTTATTTGAGTTTTACCCGTGCTTTTTGTTTGAGTTCTTATATATGTTATTGTTTGTTTGCGATAGAATTCCCGGAGTGCGAAGCGTGCTACTACGAGTCTCTAGGTTTTGCAAATCATCAGCAAGGCAAGTAACACTTTGATCATACCCCTTTATTACCCAGTTTTTATGCATTAGTTACAATCCTCAAATATTGCATGGTTAGGATCTGTTTAACATGTGGGTTTGGGAAGTAGATGAGGAGGTAGGACCTATTGTCTTTTATTATCAAACCTTTGGGAGTTACTTCTACGTTACGCTGAGGATTGCTATGCTATGCTCGTAGACATGGATTGGGTGAGTGTGTATTCATGACAGATGTGAGAGTTGTTAATTAATTGTTAACTTAAGGTGGCTACTTAAATACACATCTGGATGGATTGGTTGCAGGCACCTAGAGAATCCAGTGTTGTCCTAGGATATCCTGAAGTACCCGTGTGATCATCCTACGGTTCGCCACCCAGGCTCAAAGGGATCATAGGATTATTCATGCTAGAAACTTCCGTGTGCTGCCACAAGCTATTGTGGGCTCTAGCATAGTTGAGTAGGTTGCATGTCCTCTTTTAGTGGTGGGCTAGCAGATATAGGGGAAAGTAGGTGTAACTGTCCATCCAGAGTAAAGAGTTAATGTTTCTGAAAGACTGTGTCTCGGTCATCCGTTTCTCAAATGCCATGCAGTGCTAGAAATCTAACGGAGGAGATCGAGTCTTGTGGGGAAAAGTGCGCAAACCTCTGCAGAGTGTAAAAACTAATCATGGTTAGCCGTGTCCCCGGTTATGGACATCTTGAGTATCTGGTTCTTGGATTACCATGTTGATCTCATCACTCTAAATTAATTTGTTGGGTTAATTGATATTGTTTAATTGGGATTGAGTTGGAGGAACCTTCTCAATGTTTAACAACCACCATGATAGTTAAATAAAGTTTATTCCTTTGTTGCAGGGAAAATTGGCTTTATGCAAAATATTAACCATAGAGCTTTCCACCAGCCATATATGCATGTAGTGATAGCCTTTATTTTGTTCATTACTCTTTGGTGTTACTTTGCCAGCATATTCCATGTGCTGACCCATTTCGGACTGCAACATATCATGTTGCAGACTTTTCAGACGGCGAGTAAGGTGCGATAGGTCGTTGTGTTCACTCAGCTATGCGGTTGGAGTTGATGGACTCACTTTATCTTCCAAGCCTTTCGCTGTTATCTTATTTTAGATTGCCTTAAGCCATATTATTGTAATAAGTTATCTTTTGAGACATTTCGATGTAATAAGTGTGTGATTGAGACTCTGTTATAAAACCTCGAGTACTGTGCGTGTCGGCATTACCGATCCAGGGATGACACTGATGCACAGAGACTGGAGCGTTTGAGGTCTGGTCGCTACACCAAACTAATAATAAACGAGCACAAAAGAAGCAGGCTGAAAGAGACGAACGGAAGAGGGGCGAAGAAAAGGCAAAGATTTTCGAAAATCAGTTTAGTTCATGGTGGACACTTTCCAACACATGTGAGAGATAAAACTCGGATGGACACTTTCCAACACTTTGGTCATGAATGCAAATGACACTGACATATAGGTGGTGTTTTTTCGAACATTTTGGTATCTTATTTACATTTTTTTGATTTAGTATGAATTAGTTATGAAGTTTTCAAACTGACGGTCAAAGGGCAAAAGCATAAGAGGAGCGAAGTGAGCCGGTGACTTTTGAAAATTATGGGTAAAACATTCGAGTGGGACACAACTAGGGGCTTAAATCTAATTATCCCATTCTTAAAGGTATTAAGAGGGTGATAATTTTGTTTTGGTGTAGTTAGTATAATAACTTTATTTGCCTTTTATAAGTTCTTGATAGGATGATCATTTTGCCACGCCCCCGATCGTATGTTCTCTTTCATATTTAGTAACAACTTAGTTCTTCGTTAGTATGGAACAGCTTTAGAGGAACATTAATTACACATGTGAGATCATCATTGTTTATGCTCCGGCTGATCATTAATACCATATGCAAGTATGAGCCATTTCGAATTTTTGCTTTTGGAGGCCTCCAAATGCGAAATTCAAAATTCATGAAAATTCATATTTTTACATTTAAAAAAATTATGAAGGCGTAGTGCATAAGTGTGTAAATTTTGACGGCGAAATACGTTGAAATGAGGGTTATGTAAAAAAGACAAATTTGGGGCTTTTTAACCCATGATACTATCATCCTCACATACCAAGAATTTCTTTTTTTGTACAGGTCGCATTTCAATGTATTTCATCCTGAAATTTTACACGCATACGCCTCACATACTTGTGTACTGGTACAAATTTTTTCATATTTTTTTGAAAAGAAAAATCGGCCTCCATGGAGGCCGAGAGCCAAAACGCCATTCTCCAAGTCTTTCACCTTGTTTTTAACAGAAAAATACCCAAATTCTCAAAAAAGAAAAAAGGAAAAAGGTGGCATCCAAATACCCTAGCCCCCAAATCGAGCTCGCAGCAGTTGCGAGTGGGGATTCCTCCGCCGGCATCCGGCGTCTCCGGTCCATTCCCCATTCCCCCGCCACCTGCAATTCCATGGGGGCGGGTCACAGCGTCGGGCGTCGGAATTCCGACGCCGACGCCGACGCCGGAGCAGGCGGCGAGGACCTCCTCAGCGCGCTTCCAGACGACGTGCTGGTCAGCATCCTCCTCAAGCTCCGCGACGCCGCGGCCGCCGCCCGGACCAGCATCCTCGCCCGCCGGTGGCGCTGCCTCTGGCCCCTCCTCCCGGAGCTCGCCTTCGCCGACGGCATCAAGCACCACCGCATAGTCCCCGCCCTCGCCGCCCACGAAGCGCTGGACCTCCGCGACATCCAGATTGCCACCCGAGAGGCCTCTGTGGAGTACCTGGCGGTCTGGCTCCCCATCGCCGCGCGCCGCCTCTCCGGCTCCATGCACCTCAAGGTGGTGTGGCACGAGGGCGAGGCCGCCGAGGTCCGGGCGGCGCTGGAGCCCGAACAGAGAGGGGCCATTCTGCTTCCTTGCTTCCAGCGAGCCACCTCCGTCGTACTCGAGTTCTCCTTCCTTCGCCTCGTCCTGCCGCCTTCCGGGGTGTTCGCCCGGCTCCAAATCCTCATGCTGGCCGGCATCCTCGTGTACGGCCAGTGCAGCCTCGGCGACGCCGTCTCCTCCCCGCGGTGCCCATGCTTAAAGGTTCTCTTCGTCCAGAGCGCCCGTGGTCTCGGCAGCTTCAGGATCCACTCCAGGTCCCTCCTGCAGCTGCAGCTGTCGGATCTGCGTGACATGCAGCAGCTCACTGTTGTGGCGCCGTTACTCCAGTTCTTGAGAGTGAGATGGTGCTTTACCAATGTAGCATATGCACTGAATCCAAGTCAACCAGTAGCCAGGATCTCAGCCCCTCGCCTGGAGAAGCTCGAATGGATGTGTGATTTCGTTCCTAGCTCTGTCCAGCTTGGTGAGATGCCGCCACATCTCCGACGCCTTGTCGCTGGAATCATCATGGTATATGGATCAGATTGCATTGCTCCACACAACCGTTGTTGCATCAGCATTCTGCAGCGCTTTGAGCGTGTCAGTGCTCTCCGTCTCTGCCTTGCCTATCCGCCGGTGAGTGAGTTCACTCTTATTTGTGTTTTTTACATCATTGTCGATAGCTAACGAGGGAAGCATTCATACTTACTTCAACTTGGGGAATGTGTCATTTCGGATATCTGTCTGGAAAAGAAAAGAAAAGGCACACTATAGAAGAAGCGACATTTGTTTGTGTCCTGATCAAACTATTATTTACAAGCCCTTTTGTGACTCCCTTTGAACTTGCAGGTCATAGGTAACCACAAATACTTGATGGAAGACATGACAAGGCTCCCCGACGTTGACTACTTGACCCTAGATGTATTTTCATGTGGACATTCCTTTGGACCCAGCTCATTCCATGTTTTCAGGATGTGCTCTCGTTTTACAATACTCAAGATCAGATTTTCTTGCCAACTGCCGGTAATGCACTCCTTATTATTTTTTTAATCTGATGATACTTCAGTTACCAGAAAGTCGCATAAAGCAATATGTCAATACATATTTGTTTTTCTAATTAAGCACCAATTAGCCTTGAGCTGCTAGTTTCACCGCTCTTCATTTTGGTTCGACACTGATATGGTCTAAAGTTTATCTGTGGTAACTATAATACTATATGTCTTGTGCATCTCCTGGTGACAAACTGACAACCATTCAGATATGTGCAATACTTCTTTGGTCGGTAACTTCGTAGTAGGTTTCACCTCAAATGATTGCCAGTTTTATTCGATACTGCTCGTCTTCAGCAAATTCAAGATCTATTCCTTTTATTCATTTTGGGTGGGGTCGGGTGTGTGTGTGTGTGTGTGGGGGGGGGGGGTGCATAATAAACTGAAGGTTGAAGACAACAATAATAATATGTCCTTTCTACGACTTTCTCTTTGCTAATCACATTTTCTGCACTATCTTGGGTTCAAAGTATTTTCACGCATTTCATCATTTTCAGTTTCATCTCCCTGGTTTTACTTTTCAAGGACAAGCAACATTGCATAATGTTTGTATTAGAAGAAAAGACTTGACGGCTGAACTGTAAAATGTCACCAAGGTGATACCGTGATAGCAACCAAATTAGAAGCAAGTTACAGGCGACCAAGCTACAAATTTTATCACTTGGTCTTCCCTAAGCTGACCCCCCCCCCCCCCTTCTTTCAGGCACAAACCGGTTGCTCCTCAGGTTGCAGATGCGTTCAGCCACCAAACTGGAAAACCGAAAAACTCAGGCTGATCTGGCTCGAAGAAGTACAGATCTTGAGCTTTGCAGGGACTGAACATGAAGTCGCTTTTCTGAAACGGCTATTCAGCTGGGCAACATCGCTGAAAAGGATGATGGTAACATTCCACGACTCCATCACTGAGAGAAAGGGAAAAGAGCTACAGCAGCTGTTACTAAGCTTCTCCAGACCAGAAATATGTATATGCATATTACCATGTAGTGCTCCATCTTGAAGAAGGTTTCGTACTGTTATGTTGTACACCAACTCTGTTCGCTTGCACTAGTTATCAAGTGGAGCAACTTTACTTTTGCGAGAGCGAACTCGTTTAGCTTGTTTAACTGGAGTAGCTTGTTCCAGTATTGGTGAGACTGAACTCTGTAACTTATTTATCTCTACTAGCTTGTGTTCCAGTATTTGTGGCACTGAACTGTATTTGTGTCGATTAATATGGATCAGAGGGGGTAACTTGTTTCCATGCTGGATGCACATTTGGGGCACGAGTGAACTTCATAGAGTAAGAATTTGCATAAATGATAGTGTTAGGAGCTAGGGTTCTGGCTCCTCTGGGCCGTAGGAAGTAGGGGAAGGAGGGAGCTGGGCGAGGGCTAGAGCGGCGCGGCCGGCGGCGGCGCCGTCCTTGCGGGGCGGGCAGCGGCAGAGGGAGAAAGGCGGCTAGGGTTTAGGGTTCGGCTCCTCCGGGAGCCGGCGATAGAATAGTCTTATTGCTTAATTCTCAAAATAGTTTTACAACTTGTATATATAAACATAATCTGAAAATAAACCTAAGATAACTTGGGCCTTAAGCACGCCCAATGGGCCCACGGCGCCATAGACACGGCGGTCATAACATCTCTCCCGCTGCATACAACAGCTCGTCCTCGGTGAAAGTCGAGGTAGTCTTTGGTGGAACTCCTCATGCTGCTCCCAAGTAGCGTCCTCCTCCAATAGTCCACTCACCGGATCAACACGTGCAGAGCCTCGGCCCACCGGGCCTTGGCGCCTTCTCCGGTGCGAGAAGGAGCGTCCGTCCGAGGCCGGCGAAAGGGCCGGCGGTGCCGCGGGTGGATCACCGCGGAATGGCTTGAGCATCCCGACGTGGAAGACATCATGAATGCGCGCGCCGGCCGGAAGCTGAAGATGGTACGCCACTTTCCCAATGCGTTCCAGGACAGCAAAGGGACCGGCATAACGAGGACCGAGCTTCTTCCGTCTTGTTGGGTCCAATAGCTGCGTAAGCGGTGAAGTAAGCGCAACGGACCCAATCTCCACCGCGAACTCCGCCTCGCGATGGTGGCCATCATAGTATCGTTTGGCCAACTGTTGGGCTGGAGAAGTCGTTCTTTGGACCTCATGAGCATCTCATCACGGCTCCTCGAAGAGCCCGGCCGCCTCGGTCGTGCGAGGCCGCATCCACCGGCGAGAATCGGCGGGGCGGCCGACCATAAACCACCTCAAAGAGCGTAGCACGAAGGCGGAGTGAAAAGAGGTGTTATAGCGATACTCGCGCCATCCACCCATGCACGAGGCGATCACCGTAACACAACGCAAATACATGGCAATCACCTTGTTAACGATCTCGGTGGCCGTCCGTCCGAGGGTGGAAGCGATGCTCGGCGGAGCTTCACGCCCGCCAGCCGGAAAAGGTCGCGCCACACATGGCCCGTGAAGACAGGATCCCGATCACTGACGATCGAAGAAGGAAACCCGTGGAGACGGACAATGCCATCGAAGAAGGCCCGTGCGAAGTGCCGCTGAATATGGGTGGCCAAGGCGATGAAATGAGCATATTTGGAGAAGCGGTCGACCACTGTGAGAATGAAGGATTTGCCGCCCACCTTGGGAAGGCCCTCGATGAAATCCATGGAGATGTCTGCCCAAACCTGAGATGGAACCTCCAAGGGCTGAAGCATGCCAGCTGGCCGCAGTGTCTCCGTTTTGTTGCGCTGGCATGTCACACAAGACCGTACCCAATCACGGACCAGGGCACGATCACCGGAGCGTAGAAGTCGGCACGGTCGATGGGCGTCTTCGAGCGCCCTCATGGCCCGCCGAGTGGGCGAGCGCAACACCTGCCGCGAAGATCGTCGTCTTATTGGAGAAGAATCGGCGCCCGTGGAAAGCGAGCCATCGGCGGCGCCACGGCTCGTCCAGCTTCGCCCGCCGCCATTTGCTTCTTTGCAAGAGGAGGCGTCGGCCGCGATCGCGATCGCGGCGGATGTCGGCGTAGAGGGTGAGCGAGGCCGGTGATGATGCGAAGGCCGTCCCCTCCGCCGCGCCGTCGTCCCCATCGGCGTCACGCCGGGGACGAGCGTCGGCGGCGGTGTTAAGCGACCGGCCGATACTCGGCGGTGAAATCAAAGCCAAAACTTCTTGATCCCTTTGGTGCCGAGGACCGTCGAGCCTTTGATCCAGCATGAACTTGAGGCTGTAGTGATCCGTGCGGATCCGGAAAAAACGACCCCAAAGATAGGGCCGCCCGGTCGCATCGCCTGCACCAACCCAATAAGCTCACGCTCATCGCCGCCAACTTAAGATGGCGTGCAGCAAAGGGACGGTGAAGAAGGTGAGGGGTCCATCATACGATGCGAGACCGCACCAAACCCCAAGCCGGGGCGTCGCGGTCGGCGGTGAAGGGAAGGTCGAAATCGGCATCTGTAATACAGGTCCGTCGTAAGGGCCCCTTGAGGGCCTCGAATCTGAAGTGGCCTCCTCATCCCAAGAGAAGGCGTCGCGACGGAGGAGGCGCGTGGCGGGCCGCGATGAGGCCAAATTCCGGATGAACTTCGGTAGTACCCATAAGGCCAAGAAACCCGCGAAGAGCTGCGGAGGCTGCGGATCGGCCGGCGGCGACGGCCGCCACCTTGTCGGCGTCCATGGCCACACCCTCGTCGAGATAGCGTGGCCAAGGTAAGCGGCGAAGGTGTCGAGCGAGCACTTCGAGCGCTTAAGATGAAGATGATCGCCCGAAGCTCGTTGAAGACGATAGGCCACATCTTTGGAGGTGCTCCGCCCAAGAGGCGCCAGAGATAAGAATGTCATCAAAGAAAGCGAGCACAAAGCGACGTAAGTAGGGCGGAGGACATCATTCATCAAGGCACGGAATGTTGCGGGGCGTTGGAGAGGCCAAAGGGCATCACCAAAAACTTCGAAGTGGCCGTGATGATTCCGGAGCGCCGTCTTGGCGATGTCGTCGGGATGCATCGCTTTGATGATACCCGACCGGAGGTCGGCTTAGTGAAGAAGAGCGCCCATGTAGCTCATCCGGAGTTCATCGACCACCGGGATAGGAAATTTATCCTTAAGTGTGAGAGCATTAAGGGAACGGTAGTCGATGCAGAAGCGCCAGGTGCCGTCCGACTTGCGAACGAGGAGGATCGGTGCCGTAAAGGGTGATGTCGATATCCGGATAATGCCCGCGGCAAACATGAGTGCGCACTGCCGCTCCAACTCGTCCTTGTGCAACTGAGGGTACCGGTAGGGCCGTACTGAAGGAAATATGCCCTAGAGGCAATAATAAAGTTATTATTTATTTCCTTATTTCATGATAAATGTTTATCATTCATGCTAGAATTGTATTAACCGGAAACATGATACATGTGTGAATGCATAGACAAAACAAGATGTCACTAGTATGCCTCTACTAGACTAGCTTGTTAATCAAAGATGGTTATGTTTCCTGACCATGAACAAAGAGTTGTTATTTGATTAACAAGGTCACATCATTAGTAGAATGATCTGATTGACATGACCCATTCCATTAGCTTAGCACATGATCGTTTAGTATGTTGCTACTGCTTTTATCCATGACTTATACATGTTCTGTAACTATGAGATTATGCAACTCCGTTTACGGAGGAACACTTTGGGTGCTACCAAGCGTCACAACGAATCGGGTGATTATAAAGGAGTACTACAGTGTCTCCAAAGGCGGATGTTGGGTTGGCGTATTTGAGATTAGGTTTTGTCACTCCGATTGTCGGAGAGGTATCTCTGGGCCCTCTCGGTAATGCACATCATGAAGCCTTGCAAGCACTACAACTAATGAGTTAGTTGTGAGATGATGTATTACGGAGCGAGTAAAGAGACTTGCGGTAACGAGATTGAACTAGGTATTGGATACCGACGATCGAATCTCGGGCAAGTAACATACCGATGACAAAGGAACAACATATGTTGTTATGCGGTCGACCGACAAAGATCTTCGTAGAATATGTAGGAACCAATATGGGCATCCAGGTCCGCTATTGGTTATTGACCGTGAATAGTTCTAGGTCATGTCTACATTGTTCTCGAACCGTAGGGTCCATGCACGCAAGGTTTCGATGGCGTTATTATGAGTTTATGAGTTTTGATGTACCGAAGAAGTTGAGTCCGGATGTGATCACGGACATGACGAGGAGTCTCGGAATGGTCGAGACATAAAGATTGATATATTGGAAGCCTATGTTTGGAGTTGGAATGGTTCGGCGAAAAACAGAATTCTGGGAGAACAGGAGGTTACTGGAACCCCGAGGTAAATGGGCCTCGGTGGGCGCGAGGGAGAAGAGGAGGGCGGCCAGGAGGTGGCGCGCCCTCTCCCCCAGTCCGAATAGGACAAGGAGGCGGCCCTCTCTCTCTTCCCCTCCCCAATCCTATTCCAACTAGGAAGGGGGAGTCCTACTCGGTGGGAGTAGGACTCCTCAGCCGCCCTATCTAGGCCGGCCGGCCTCCCCCTCCCTCCTTTATATCTGAGGGGCAGGGGCACCCCATAACACACAAGTTTGATCTACGGATCGTTCCTTAGCCGTGTCGGTGCCCCCTCCACCATATTCCACCTCGGTCATGCCGTCATGAAGCTTAGGCGAAGCCTGCGCCGGTGAAACATCAAGATCGTCCTGCGCCGTCGTCTTGTGGAACTCTCCCTCGACACTCGGCTGGATCGAGTCGAGGGCGTCATCGAGCTGTCGTGTGTCAAGAACTGGGGCGCCGAATAACGGCGCCGGGATCGGTCGGATCGCGAGGAGAACGTCGACTACTTCCTCTACGTTGTGATCGCTTCCGCTTGGGTCTCGAGGGTGCGTAGACAACACTCTCCCCTCTCGCTATACATCACCATGATCTTGCGTGTGCGTGGGAAATTTTTGAAATTACTCGTTCCCCAGCATGGCATCCGAGCCTAGGTTTTTCTATGGTTTGATGTTTTGCACGAGTAGAACACAAGTGAGTTGTGGGCGATACAAGTCATACTACCTACCAGCATGTCATACTTTGGTTCAGCGGTATTGTGAGATGAAGCGGCCTGGACCGACATTACGTGTGCGCTTACGCGAGACTGGTTTCACCGCTCACGAGCACTCGTTGCTTAAAGGTGACCGTGGGTGCTGTCTCTCTCACTTTAGTTGAACAAGTGTGGCTCGCCCGGTCCTTGAGAAGGTTAAAGCGAGTCTATTTGTGAAATATCGTTGTGGTTTTGATGCGTAGGTGAGACTGGTTCTTACTTAAGCCCGTAGCAGCCACGTAAAATTTGCAACAACAAAGTAGAGGACGTCTAACTTGTTTTTGCAGGCATGTTGTGATGTGATATGGTCAAGGCGTGATGCTATATTTTATTGTATGAGATGATCATGTTTTGTAACCAAAGTTATCGGCAATGGCTGGAGCCATATGGTTGTCGCTTTATTGTATGCAATGCAATCGCTCCATAATGCTTTACTTTATCACTAAGCGGTAGCGATAGTCGTAGAAGCATAAGATTGGCGAGGCGACAACAATGCTACGATGGAGATCAAGGTGTCGCGCGCGGTGGCGATGGTGATCATGGTGGTGCTGCAAGATGGAGATCATGAAGCACAAGATGATGATGGCCATATCATATCACTTATATTGATTTGCATGTGATGTTTATCCTTTTATGCATCTTATCTTGCTTTGATTGACGGTAGCATTATAAGATGATCTCTCACTAAATTATCAAGAAGTGTTCTCCCAGTATGCACCGTTGCCAAAGTTAAATCGTGCCCGGACACCACGTGATGATCGGGTGTGATAAGCTCTCGTCCATCTACAACGGGTGCAAGCCAGTTTTGCACACGCAGAATACTCGGGTTATACTTGACGAGCCTAGCATATGCGAGATATGGCCTCGGAACACGGAGACCGAAAGGTCGGCGTGAATCATATAGTAGATATGATCAACATAAGATGTTCACCATTGAAAACTACTCCATTTCACGTGATGATCGGTTATGGTTTAGTTGATTTGGATCACGTGATCACTTAAGATGACTAGAGGATGTCTATCTAAGTGGGAGTTCTTAAGTAATATGATTAATTGAACTTAAATTTATCATGAACTTAGTACTGATAGTATCTTGCTTGTTTATGTTTGATTGTAGATAGATGGCTCGTCTTTGTTGTTCCGTTGAATTTTAATCGTTCCTTGAGAAAGCAAAGTTGAAAGATGATGGTAGCAATTACATGGATGGGTCCGTAACTTGAGGATCATCCTCATTGCTGCCTGAGAAGAGTTACGTCTGGATGCACCGCTAGGTGCAGACTCTTGCTAATGCAACTGCGGATGTTATGAGCGTCTGGCGAGCAAAGTGATGACTACTCTATAGTTCGATGTGCCATGCTACGGCTTAGAACCGGGACTTCAACGGCGTTTTGAGCGTCATGGAGCATATGAGATGTTCGGGAGTTGAAGTTAATATTCAACAGAATGCGGATTGAGAGATATGAAGTCTCCAATAAGTTCTATAGCTGCAAGATGGAGGAGAATAGTTACATTAGTGAGCATATACTCGAGAATGTGCAGGTACTACAATCACTTGACACAATTGGAAGTTAATCTTCCGGATGATTGTGTCATTGATGTAATTCTCAATCACGCCACCAAGCTACAAAGGCTTCGTGATGAACTATAATATGCAAGGGTTAGTAAAGACTATACAGAGCTCTTACGCAATGCTAAAGGCTGCGGAGGTAGAAATCAAAAGGAGCATCAAGTGTTGATGGTCAACAAGACCACTAGTTTCAAGAAGAAAGGCAAAGGGAAGAAAAGGGAACTTCAAGAAGAACAGCAAGCAAGTTCTTTGCTCGGAGAAAAACCCAAGTCGGCCCTAAACCTGAAATCGAGTGCTTCTCTGCAAGCAGATCGTCCTTTGGAGCGGAACTGCCCCAAGTATTTGGCGGATAAGAAGGATGGCAAGGTGAACAAAGGTATATGTGATATACATGTTATTGATGTGTACCTTACTAGAGCTCGTAGTAGCACTGGGTATTTGATCTGGTTACATTGCTAATATTTGCAACTCGAAGCAGGGACTACTGGATTAGCGAACTACGGCAAAGGGCGAGGTGACGATCTGGCGTGGGAAATGGTTCCAAAGTCGATGTGATCGCGATCGACACGCTACCTCTACATCTACCTTGGGATTAGTTTTAGACCTAAATAATTGTTATTTGGTGCTGCGTTGAGCATGAACATTATATCTGGATCTTGTTTGATGCGAGGCGGTTATTCATTTAAATCGAGAATAATGGTTGTTCTATTTATATGAGTAATATCTTTTATGGTCATGCACCCTTGAGGTGGTCTATTTTGATGAATCTCGATAGTAGTGATACACATATTCATAATGTTGAAACCAAAAGATGCAGAGTTGATAATGATAGTGCAACTTATTTGTGGCACTTGCCGTTTAGGTCATATCGATGTAAAGCGCATGAAGAAACTCCATACTGATGGACTTTTGGAGTCACTTGATTATGAATCACTTGGCACTTGCGAACCGTGCCTCATGGGCAAGATGACTAAAACCCCGTTCTCCGGTACAATGGAGAGAGCAACAGATTTGTTGGAGATCATACATACAGATGTATGTGGACCGATGAAATGTTGAGGCTCGTGGCGGATATCGTTATTTTCTCACCTTCACAGATGACTTAAGCAGATATAGGTATATCTACTTAATGAAACATAAGTCTGAAACATTTGAAAAGTTCAAAGAATTTCAGAGTGAAGTTGAAAATCATCGTAACAAGAAAATTAAGTTTCTGCGATCGATCGTGGAGGTGAATATTTGAGTTCTGAGTTTGGTCTACATTTGAAACAATGCGGAATAGTTTAGCAACTCACGCCACCGGAACACCACAGCGTAATGGTGTGTCGAGCGTCGTGTCGTACTTTACTAGATATGGTGCGATCTATGATGTCTCTTACTGATTTACCGCTATCGTTTTGGGGTTATGCTCTAGAGGCGGCGCATTCACCTGAATAGAACACCGTCGAAATCCGTTGAGGCGACACCTTATGAACTGTGGTTTGGCAAGAAACCAAAGTTGTCGTTTCTTAAAGTTTGGGGATCGATGCTTATGTGAAAAAGCTTCAACTGATAAGCTCGAACCCAAATCGAATGTGTCTTCATAGGATACCCAAAGGAGACAGTTGGGTACACCTTCTATCACAGATCCGAAGGCAAGACATTCGTTGCCAAAAATGGATCCTTTCTAGAAAGGAGTTTCTCTCGAAAGAAGTGAGTGGGAGGAAAGTAGAACTTGATGAGGTAATTGTACCTTCTCCCTTACTTGAAAGTGATGCATCACGAAACCGGTTTACGAGACACCTCTGACAAGTAGTGAGGAAGTTGATGATGTTGATCATGAAACTTGAGATCAAGTTACTCTGAGAACCTCGTAGATCAACGAGTAAGATCCGCACAGAGTGATGCGGTAACCTGTTCGGAAATCATGCTACTAGATCATGATGAACCTCGAACTATGAAGAAGCGATGGTGAGCCCAGATTCCATAAAATGGCTTGAGGCCATGAAATCGAGATGGGATCCATGTATGAAAACAAAGTATGGACTTTGGTTGATTTGCCCAAGGGTCGACAAGCAATAGAAAACAAGTGGATCTTCAAGAAGAAGGCCGACGGCGGTAATATTCTTGTCTATAAAGCTCGACTTATGCAAAAGGTTTCGGCAAGTTCAAGGGATTGACTACGATGAGACCTTCTCACCGTGGCGATGCTTAAGTCCGTCCGAATCATGTTAGCAATTGCGCATTTTATGATTATGAAATTTGGCAAATGGATGTAAAGACTGCATTCTGAATGGATTTACGGAAGAAGAGTTGTATATGATGCAACGAGAAGGTTTTATCGATCAAAGGGAGCTAACAAAGTGTGCAAGCTCCAACGATCCATCTATGGACTGGTGCAAGCATCTCGGAGTTGGAATAAGCGCTTTGATAGTGTGATCAAAGCATTTGGGTTTATCTGAGACTTTTGGAGAAGCTTTGTATTTACAAGAAAGTGAGTGGGAGCTCAGTAGCATTTACGATATTATATGTAGATGACATATTGCTGATCGGAAATGATATAGAATTCTGGATAGCATAAAGGGATACTTGAATAAGAGTTTTTCAATGAAAGACCTCGGTGAAGCTGCTTACATATTGGGCATCAAGATCTATAGAGATAGATCAAGGCGCTTAATTGGACTTTCACAAAGCACATACCTTGACAAAATTTTGAAGAAGTTCAAAATGGATCAAGCAAAGAAAGGGTTCTTGCACGTGTTACAAGGTGTGAAGTTGAGTAAGACTCAATGCCCGACCACTGCGGAAGATAGAGAAAATGAAAGATGTTCCTATGCTTGACCATAGGCTCTATCATGTATGCAATCTTGTGTACCAGACTGATGTGTGCCTTGCTATAAGTTTAGCGAGGAGGTACCAAAGTAATCCAGAGTGGATCATTTGGACAGCGGTCAAGAACATCTGAAATACGAAAAGGACTAAGGATATGTTTCTCGTATATGGAGGTGACAAAGAGCTCATAAATGGCAGTTACGTTGATGCAAGCTTTGACACGATCCGACGATTCTAAATCGCAGACCGGATCGTATTTACACTAAGCGGAGGAGCTGTCGGTTGGTGCGAGTTCTAAACAAAGCGTCGTGGCGGGATCTACATGTGAAGCGGAATACATAGCAACCGGAAGCGGCTAATGAAGGAGTGCGGATGAAGGAGTTCATATCGATCTAGGTGTCATACCTAGTGCATCGGGTCAATGAAAATCTTACGTGACAATCTTGGAGCAATTGCCTTAGCGAAGGAATCCAGATTTCACAAGAGGACCAAGCACATCAAGAGGCGCTTCAATTCCATCCGGACTTAGTCGGTGGGAGACATAAGATTTGCAAGATACATACGGATCTAAATGTTGCGAGACCGTTGACTAAGCCTCTTCCACGAGCAAAACATGATCGGCACCAAGACTCCATGGGTGTTAGAATCATTACTATGTAATCTAGATTATTGACTCTAGTGCAAGTGGGAGGCTGAAGGAAATATGCCCTAGAGGCAATAATAAAGTTATTATTTATTTCCTTATTTCATGATAAATGTTTATCATTCATGCTAGAATTGTATTAACCGGAAACATGATACATGTGTGAATGCATAGACAAAACAAGATGTCACTAGTATGCCTCTACTAGACTAGCTTGTTAATCAAAGATGGTTATGTTTCGACCATGAACAAAGAGTTGTTATTTGATTAACAAGGTCACATCATTAGTAGAATGATCGATTGACATGACCCATTCCATTAGCTTAGCACACGATCGTTTAGTATGTTGCTCTGCTTTTATCCATGACATATACATGTTCACTGTAACTATGAGATTATGCAACTCCGTTTACGGAGGAACACTTTGGGTGCTACCAAGCGTCCTGGCATGGCGGGTGATTATAAAGGAGTACTACAGTGTCTCCAAAGGCGGATGTTGGGTTGGCGTATTCGAGATTAGGTTTTGTCACTCCGATTGTGGGAGAGGTATCTCTGGGCCCTCTCGGTAATGCACATCACTGAAGCCTTGCAAGCACTACAACTAATGAGTTAGTTGTGAGATGATGTATTCGGAGCGAGTAAAGAGACTTGCGATAGCGAGATTGAACTAGGTATTGGATACCGACGATCGAATCTCGGGCAAGTAACATACCGATGACAAAGGAACAACGTATGTTGTTATCTTGATCGACCGACAAAGATCTTCGTAGAATATGTAGGAACCAATATGGGCATCGAGGTCCGCTATTGGTTATTGACCGTGAATAGTTCTAGGTCATGTCTACATTGTTCTCGAACCGTAGGGTCCGCATGCAGCAAGGTTTCGATGGCGGTTATTATGAGTTTATGAGTTTTGATGTACGAAGAAGTTGGTCCGGATGTGATCACGGACATGACGAGGAGTCTCGGAATGGTCGAGACATAAAGATTGATATATTGGAAGCCTATGTTTGGAGTTGGAATGGTTCGGGCGAAAACAGGAATTCTGGGAGAACAGGAGGTTCGGAACCCCGAGGGTAAATGGGCCTCGGTGGGCCTCGAGGGAGAAGAGGAGGGGCGGCCAGGAGGTGGCGCGCGCCCTCCCCCAGTCCGAATAGGACAAGGAGGCGGCGCCCTCTCCTCTTCCCCTCCCCAATCCTATTCCAACTAGGAAGGGGAGTCCTACTCGGTGGGAGTAGGACTCCTCCAGCCCCTATCTGGGCCGGCCGGCCTCCCCTCCCTCCTTTATATCTGAGGGGCAGGGGCACCCCATAACACACAAGTTTGATCTACGGATCGTTCCTTAGCCGTGTCGGTGCCCCCTCCACCATATTCCACCTCGGTCATGCCGTCATGAAGCTTAAGCGAAGCCTGCGCCGGTGAAACATCAAGATCGTCCTGCGCCGTCGTCTTGTGGAACTCTCCTCGACACTCGGCTGGATCGAGTCTGAGGGCGTCATCGAGCTGTCGTGTGTCAAGAACTTCGGGCGCGGAGAATGCTGGCGCCGGGATCGGTCGGATCGCGAGGAGAGCGTCGACTACTTCCTCTACGTTGTGATCGCTTCGCTTGGTCTCACAGTGCGTAGACAACACTCTCCCTCTCGTTGCTATACATCACCATGATCTTGCGTGTGCGTAGGAAATTTTTGAAATTACTCGTTCCCCAACACGTCTTGCCACGAGAGCGAACCGGCGGAGATGAATCTGGTGGTCGTGACCCGGACGTGAAAGGCCGGGGTTCCTCAAAAGATCACCGTCTTCTGTGTAGGAGGTGATCCAGCAGCGGATCTCGGCCTCCGTGGTAGCCGCGGTGAGCTGGAGTGGGGGTGGCGCCGGGGGGTGCCTCAACGCCCTCCACCGGATCACGGTGGCCCATCGCCGAAGGTCATCGTCGAGGCATCAAAGTCCCAAAGGATGGGGCGAGTCCATAAAAGTTGGCGCCGAGGATGAAGTCGAAGCAGCCCAAATCGATGCGGCACAAGTGATGATGAAGTGCTCGTCACCGATAGTAATGGGAGCGTCTCGGGCGAGCCCATGGCGTGAGGCGGTCACCATTAGCAGTGGCCTCGGTTGCTCCCCGCCCGTGGGCTGTAGTGCAAATCGCCGCATAGTAGACTCGGAAGGAAGTTATGAGTGGAACCCGTGTCCATGAGCCACGAGTCTCGCCGTGGATCGTGGCCGGGATAAGCATAGTCCGCTCATTGCGGATGCCGCCAATCGTGAAGGGGAGGCGACAAGGGCCGTGGCGGCCGGCGGTGCGGTCTTTGGCGTGACCTCGGCGGCTGGATCGTCGAGTCCCTCCTCGGTGACAACGTCCTCCGTCTCGTCGACGGTCTCCAAGTAGAAGAGGCGCGGGCAGACATGGCCCGGGGCATAGGGTGCATCACGGTTAAAGCACAGCCCGGCGGCGGCGCTCGAGCTGCTCGGCTGCGAAAGCGCCGGAAGGGCAGCGTCGCGGCGAGTCGCTGGTGAGACGGTGAAGAAGCGGTAGCGCGGCCGATGGTGGTCGTGGAGGCACTTTCGGCCCCAGTCTTGCTGGTCGTGTCAAGGCTGGCCTAGCGCTGCTTTCGAGCGCCCGGCGTAGTACATGGCCGTCTGTAGGTCTGGGGCCTATTCATCTCGGCGTCCGCGCGGATGTGGTCGGGAAGGCCCCCGACGAAGAGCTCCGCCCGCTGGAGTGCCGTCACCCCGGTGCGTGACACGCCAGAGGCTGGAAGCGGTCGGCGAAATCCTGGACCGTGGAGGTGAAGGGTAGGCGGCCCAGCTCGGACAAGCGGCTGCCGCGCCGTGGTGGTTTGAAGCGAAGAGACACAGCTCGCAGCGATCGAGGAGGCATGCGCCCTCATCACCTTTCGAGCGTAGTACGAGTCTGGCGGCACCCGAAGGTGGTAGGACGCGAGCCAAGTCCGCTCGGACGCCGGTGTCCGCTGCCCCCGGAAGAACTGGTCACAATGGTTTAACCAGTTAAGCGGGTCGTCCGAACCGTCGTAAGTGGCGAAGTCGATCTTCGTGAACCGAGGCGGCTGCGCGCCATGGCCCACTGCCTCGGCGGTTCGGAGGGCTGATGACGGCGCTCGGTCCATTGTGGGGAGGTCGGCGTAGTTCCCTGTGGCGCCCGACGCCTCGGGCTGCTGGCCCAGGAACCCGCGGTGGCGAACCTCCGTGTAAGCCGGCGTAGATGGCGTCCGTGGGGCCAGCACAGAAGCGGAGCGGTGAAGATGGAAGCAGACCTCTGGATCGGGAGGCCGCTCGGCGAGCAGCCCAAGCTAGGGCTGGGCGAAGCGGTGGAAACACCTGCGGTACTAGCCGGAAGGACGGCGCGGCCGAGGACAGCGCTTGACGGGGCGCGGCGCGGACGGCGCGACCCAGTCGGCCATCGCGCGCCCCGAGGCGACGCGGCAGGTGGTGGCGGGTGGCGCCGCAAGTGGCGGCGGCCATCCATAGGGCGCCAGCGTCGTCGGCCGCGCCGGTGAGGCGCCGGATAGCCCGGTGATGGCAGCGGTGCGAGTACCACAGCGATGGCTGGCTGGCCCGCGCCCGGCGGATGGGCTGCGGGCGGCCCGTCTGGGCTCGCCAAGTAAGCGGATGCCATGGACGCGACGACCAAGTCGTTGAGCACGCCGACCATGGCCTCCGGTGTGAACTTCTTCTTGTTGGGGAAGCGGCGTCGGTGGTTCTTGGATGGGGTTTCTGGTGGCCTGGCGGCGTGGTCTTGGTCTTGGGGAGATCGGCGCCGATAGGGAGGCCGTGGCGCCCGGCGACCTGGCGGCGTTAGTGGAATCGGTGGCGCGGCGGTGGGGGCGTTAGGCGTGGCGGCTGTGGTGGTGGCGGGTTTGGGCGATAAAGACATGGTGAAACCCGGTTTTGATACCAAGGTGTTAGGAGCTAGGGTTACGGCTCCTCTGGGCCGTGGGAAGTAGGGAAGGAGGGAGGCTGGGCGAGGCTAGGCCTTGGCTGACTGCGGGCGCCAATCCTTGCGGTGGCGGGCGGCGGCCTTGAGAGAAAGCTGACTAGGGTTTAGGGTTCGGCTCCTCTAGGAGCAGGCGATAGAATAGTCTTATTGCTTAAGTCTCAAAATAGTTTTACAACTTGTATATATAACCATAATCTGAAAATAAATCTAAGATAACTTGGGCCTTAAGCCTGCCCAGTGGGCCCACGGCGGCCATAGACCTGGCGGTCATAACAGATAGCACTTAGATGGACCATCCTCTAAGCATGATATTCTTTATAGAAAAATAGAATTGACTCTCAGAAATAACACATACTATGATGGTGAGCTCTTGATGAGCTCAGGCAATGTCCTGCACTCCAGCTTGAGGACAAGGTCCAGCAATGAGGTCCAGTGCATCTCACCGGCAAGATACAGTTCCTCGAGAAGGAACCGGCGAAATTCCCCTCTCTTGCTTGTGATCCCTAGCTGACTGCTGACATCTTCTTGAAAGTGCAAACTTTCAGAATTCTGCACGTAAGAGAAAGATATGCGAGTATCGTGGAATTTTAGATGGCAAACTTTCAGGATTCAACATACAGATGCTAGTCTCCGATTGATCGGTCCTTTGGCTCGTCCGTGCTGCTAATCTTGGCATCTTCTTTTGGTAGAATCTTCTTCGCATTTAGGATCTGCGCCTGTTGCTGGTGATCATTTTACCGAGATGGTTTGATTTACTAGTTCTCTGCCTGCATTACTCGACTTATGGTTTCTTGTCGACTTCCGGGTCGAATTGAATCGCTCTGTTTGCCCTAACCTTGTTTGATTCAATATGATTGCCGTTCTTGATGATTCCCGAATATTTTTCAAAAATGTGGATCTTTTTTAAATTTGGGAACAAATTTGGAAACAGGAACATTTTTTGAAATTCCGAACAAATTTTTGAAAAAGAAAACGTTTTTCGTCCACAAACATTTTTGTAAATTTGGAAAAGTTTGAAAAAATGTAAACATTTTATAAATTTGTGAATTTTTTTTGGAAAAGGGAACATTTTTTAAATTCCACTTTTTTGAAAATGTAATTATTTTTTGAAACTCCGAACAAAATTTGATAATATGAACAATTTTGGAATCTTTGAACAAAATGAAGAAAACAACTGAAACTCTGAACATTTTTTGAAAAGGTGAACATATATGAAAATTTTCAAACACTATTTGATAATACGAACATTTTTTGAAATTCTGGTAATCTTTTGGAAAGCACGAACTTTTCCAAAATTACCGATCTTTTTTTTAAAAAGTGAAGGTTTTATGAATTTGTGAACAAGATTCGAAAATTGGAATATTTTGGAAGTCTAAACAATATTAAATTTGCATCAGTTTCTTTAAAGCACATCTAGATGTGACCTAAGTATTGCACATCCAAGTCCTATGTCATTGACTTTACGTGAAGATTCGTGCAAGCATTTTCATTAGTTTTTTTTTCTTTTTCTCTATGGTTTAAGTGAGTCATTTAGATGTACAATAACTAGAGCATATCTAGATGTGCCCTAGACACACCCAAACATTATCAGTTTGAAGTTTGAACTTTCTTAAAAGGAAAAAGAACAGACAAGGAAAACTTTCTTCCATTGGCCCAGAACGCTCTGTGAATAGGAAACCCGACACGAGTCCCTCAACAACAAAAGAAGAAAAAAATCGATTCGCGTGCGCGTTACGCGGTGGCGGTGCTAGCGAGAAAAACGCGGGAACAGGGTACCCAACGGCTATTTCTCGCGCCCTTTCTTCTTCTTCTCCGCCTCCTCCTTCCCCGTAGTACAATTTACTCTGCCGCCAAGCCCAAGCAATCTACATCCGCCCTCCGGTCTCGCGAGCCAACGGATCCAACGCCCGCGGGGACGCCGTCTCGATCGCGCGCGAAGCTCTCCGGGATCCGCCTCGCGCTCAACGCCCGTTTCGTTGCTGGTCCCCTGTCTCGTTTCTTGATTCTTGTCCGCGCGCGTGCTGGTCTCCAGGATCTCGTTTCTTGAATCGATTTGACTTACGGTTTCTGGTCGATTTCCGGGTGGAATTGAATCGCTCTGTTTGCCCTAATCCTGTTTTTAACAATACGATTGCTGTTTCTTGCCGTTCTTGATGATGCTGACCGACATGTCATCACCAGAGAGGAGCAGCGGGCGATGTTCACCGCCGTGGCCGCCGCTCCAGGAGGCCGGCTCGAGCCCCTACATGCCGTCGCTCTGCTCGCCGTCCGGCAGCCCTGCCGTCAAGCGCTACGTGAGTTCCCTCGATCGCGTGCCCCCCCTTCGCCTGCGCCCTGTGCGTGGAGGCCGTTCGACGAAATGCCTGACTGAACGGGTTTAAATCTTCTTGCTTTCCAGGGCGACAAGTTCATCCCCAACAGGTCCGCGATGGACATGAACATGGCGCACTACCTTCTGACGGAGCCGAGGAAGGACAAGGAGAACGCGGCGATGGCGTCGCCGGCCAAGGAGGCGTACCGGAGACTGCTACCCGAGAAGCTGCTCAAGAACCGCACCAGGATCCTCGCATTCCAGAACATGCTGCCCGAGCCTGTGAACAGCTTCCTCGCAGAGCTGCGTGCTGATGCGGCTTCCATCCAGGACAAACCGGTGAAGCCGCGTCGATACATCCCTCAGGTACGGCACGCTTTGTTTTGGTGAAGCTCATTGGTGTTTCAGTTTTAGCGCTGATTGGTGATGATTGCTGACTCGACGTACATTGTAAACCTGATGCAGTCTCCAGAGAGGATGCTGGATGTGCCAGGCCTCGTTGACAATTACTACCTTAACCTGCTGGACTGGGGAAGCGCCAATGTGCTGTCGGTTGCACTGGGCAACACGGTATACCTTTGGGACGCCTCAAGTGGCTCCACATCTGAGCTTGTTACCGTTGATGAGGATGATGGCCCTGTCACTAGAGTTAGCTGGGCTCCTGATGGCGGCACATTGCTATTGGCCTCGACTCCTCAGCTGTCCAGCTCTGGGATTCCAGCTCTAATCGACTGGTTGGTGCTTTTGGCCTCTCCTGTTAATGCTTTATTAGCAGCTTTATTTTTATGTTTGGTCGCTGATCATGATTTTCATTCTGCAGCGGAGAACACTGCAAGGCGAGCATGAGTCGAGAGTTGGTTCACTGGCATGGAACAACAACATCCTGACTGCTGGTGATATGGACGGCAAGATTGTGAACAATGATATGAGGATCAGGAACCATGCTGTGCAGACTTACAATGGGCACGAGCGGGAGGTGTGTGGACTTAAGTGGTCAGAATCAGGCCAGAAGCTGGCCAGCGGTGGGAATGACAACCTCCTCCACATATGGGATGTGTCTATGGCATCATCTGCACAGTCTACAGGTCGCACCCAATGGTTACACAGGCTTGACGACCACTTGGCTGCCGTGAAGGCGCTTGCATGGTGCCCATTCCAGAGTAACCTGCTGGCATCCGGCGCTGGCGTAAATGACCGATGCATCAAGTTTTGGAACACACAAACTGGCGCATGCCTTAACTCTGTCGACACTGGGTCACAAGTGTGTGCACTGCTCTGGAACAAGAATGACAGAGAGCTGTTGAGCTCGCATGGATTCATGCAGTATCAGCTCACCCTATGGAAGTACCCGTCGATGGTTAAGATGGCTGAACTCAATGGCCATACTTACCCTGTCCTCTACATGGCCCAGGTAATCTTTGCTCCCTATGCTTGTAGCTAAGTTGACACATATTGTGTGCACAGATGGCTTATTATGGTTGTCTTTTGTTGACCTTTGCAGAGCCCTGATGGTTGCACAGTGGCATCTGCTGCGGCAGATGAGGAACTGCGGATCTGGAACATTTTGGGACTTCTGATGCTCCGAAGGCTACAGTCTACAGGGAACAATTAATAGTTACAATCACATCCGCTAGAGAAGTCCATATTATAACTCTGAACTACCACCAAAGTCTAATATCCAAACCCCAAACTTCAAAACCGTCCACTTTAGTATGCTGGTAAATTATATTAGTTGCTACTTTTACATTGATCCAGATGAACGTCAAGACCAGTTTGATGTATTATACATACAGATGTCGGTGATATATAGTATTTTTTTTTGTAATGAATTGTGCAGCGTCTCGAAATGATGTGTCGTCCGAGAGTATTTGAACTGTTGCCTCTCAAACTATCTTGCGATGTTTCCTATTGACTCTGGTTTTGCTGTTGACATATGAGAGGCCTGGAGGCGCTTCTCTTTTGGTTGCCTTTAAATTAGGCAAGTTCAAGCCATCATGGTCTTTGACCACTATTTGATTATGTTATTCTTTACAGGAAATACAACTTGCTTCTGCAATGGAACTTGGATATTCCCACCAGAAATCTAGCTTAGCAAAATTGGAGCAGAGCTTTACCTCCAGGTTAGATGTTTTCAGCTTCAAATGTTGGAGGATCTGATCTGATCCTTAGGTTATATATGTGATCGGCCACCAAACTGGAAAACTAAGAACTCTGGCTGAACTGCCTCGAAGAAGTACGGATCTTGGGCTTTTGCAGGAACTTACCATGAAGTCGCTCTTTTGAAACGGTTATTCAGTTGGGCAACAGTTCTAAAAAGGATGATGGTAACATTCCATGGCTCCATCACTGAGAGCAAGGGCAAAGAGCTACCCCAGTTGTTACTAAGCTTGTCCAAATATGTATGCATGTTAGCATGCAGCGCTCCATCTTGACAAAGGTTTTATACTGCATGTTCTAAGACAAGGCACCAACTTTGTTCGCTTGCACTAGTGGTCAAGTGGAGCAACGGTAGTTTTGCGAGAGCGGACTCTTTTATTGCCTGATTGGATTGTCGTTTTCCACACTTTTTTACATCAGTAAAATATACAAACATCAATCCGTCGTTTTTTCCAGTTGGAAGTCACATATTCTCCAAGCATGATTATTTTTTATTGAAAAATATAATCGACTCTCCAAGAATTAACACATACTAGCAAAAGGACCCGTGCGTTGCAACGGGAAAGAAGAAATTCTTATCATCAAAAAAATATTTGCAAAGGAAAATTCGCCGCACATTCTTCTCCGTGGAGCAATAGTTCTTCTCAAATATGCCCATGTGTTGTAACGGGAGAAAACACAATAAAACGACCCAAAACCCTGCCCATTTGCTCCACCCACACACACACATGTCCACGTCCTCTATTTCTACATCCTCCATTTGAACACAACACCCCACTCGTGTTACGGCTTATTCTCTCTCTATGTCAACATATTAGAAAGTAAAATAATGTAACTAAAAATCAAGTGTCCACAATATTCTCATAAAATGCAAATGTTGAAAGGCTACGCTACACAATATAGTATAAAGCGGAATTAACATCAGGGCTAGATTTGCCAATACAACAAGGAAATATTGTGCTAATAAGTTTGCCAGGAATATGTTAGAAAAGCGACAATAGCGCTAGCACATCACTCACAAAATAGGTAGACACAACATATTGTGCAAATTAGCTAAAGAATCACCCTCATACAAAAATATAGCGGTCAGAAGTCACGCGCGAAAAAAAAGACAATATGATATTTTGACTAAATGTTCCACTTAGTATATTCACACCATTATTTAATTCTGTTTTTGTTAGCCCCCGTCATGCATGTCGCAATATCAGGGATTTTTTTTTTGCCTATTTAATGGATCTTTCCTTTTCCCCCATCAACCGTTCATGCAAATCTCTCTCTTTAATTCCGTTTCACCATGCATGCCAGACCCATTTATTGGGTCTTTCCTTTCTCTCATTGCCCACCATAATCTCCCACAAACATGCAAGTCCCTCTTTAATTCCTTTTTTGTTAGCGATTTTCCATTCTGTTAGTAAAAATGTCCGTGCGTTGCAACGGGTGAAAAAAATAGCATACGTCAAGACGGTGCAGTTGCGCACACTGAAGTCGCCACCTCGCAGGTGCTTCTCTATGAGGCAAATGATAGTTGCATGGATCAAGGTTTGCTCGACCGAAAATCTGGGTTGCGGGACTTGTGTCAGTGATAGAAAAAATAATGATTTGATTGAGGACAGAGTTTGTTGGACTTAGTTGGGGACATGTGACATGATTTTTTTTGCGGCAAGACATGATCTAAAATTAATTGATCTAGGTTAAGAACGATTAATTACTGAAGACAGACAGGAGTCATTTATCCCAAATAAATTGATATAATTAAACGATGTTAGTTTCAGATAATTAGTTAACACTATTTTTTCGGTTGTTTACACTAAAATCTAGAGTAACAGGAGCAGCAGTAAATCAACCTGGTAGCAGGGACGTTTGTAGCTTGAAGAAAAAAAATCTTACTGGGCACAAATGGCACTCTTGATCCATCAAACACAAACACACAATTCCCCGGAAAAAAACATGCAATTAACTCTGTACATGCGTGTGTGCGTGTCTACCCCGTCCATGCATCTCAACTTCTGATCATTCAAGCAGCAGCAGGCCATATA